>JALBCR010001999.1:0-196175 GCA_030710515.1 Abscondita cerata
AATTCTATAAAGTTTTAGATTATTTTTCTAAAAATTAACCAGTAGTTTAAATCGCATTACACCACTTTAAATTTACTGATCTTATGAAATTTTCATTTCATTATTGATTTGGCACTGTTACCGTTCATCTAGCTAGGTCTGATTGAATCATAACATATTTTGTCCAGTTTAGCAATTAATCAAATTATTGCAACATAGTGTAGCATTAGTCCAATTATATATCAAACAAAGAAACAGATAAACCTAAGATAAGTAGACCACGAAATGTTGTGGAGCAAGTTCAATCACATGTCACTCTATGGTACTTTCAGAAGGTGACCCTAAACGAAAAACAAAAATGTTTTCTTATGTATGCAACAACAATTAACATATGTTTTGCATTCTTGAGATGAGGAAAGGCTCTGTCGTCTTTTAGTTTATAAAAAAAAGTTATAAAGTAGGGTAAAACCAAAGCAGCTCATTTCGACACAGCCACTTTGACGTCATCATTTCGACACAGCCGCTTTGACGCGAAATCATCTCGATTCGAGCTCATCTTTCAGCAAATCTGTTTAAGACTTATATTAATACAAACTTTTTGCCTTATAATTTAATAACATATAGCTTCTTAGAGTTTCATCATGTACTTAATTAAAATCAAAAACTACAAAAAAAGGCAACGAAAAGAAAAGCTGCGGAAAAAAATTCGATGGAAAAAAAGCAAAAGGAAAAAATCACATAAAGTTAAGTGTTAAAGTGATTAATAAAATTGTTATAATTTCGTTACCTATTACAATATAATAATAATCATAATAATACGTTTATTAATCCAACAGACAACTACCATATTCCTGCCTAATAGCGCCGCAACAGAAATAAGGCCCGCATTCCAATTAGCATCGCATTTCTTCTCAATTCAAAAAAATAAGCGCCGCATTAAAATAACCGCCCCGGCTTTTATTTGAATGATCCAATAAACCCCACCAGACGAGGCGCCAGACAAGTTTTCCTGGCTAATTCAAATTAAAATGTAGTGGACAATATGACGACTGGATGGCAGCAGATCAACATGAACTCAGTCGTGGTAGAAAGATATGCCCTCCATCACTAGAAAAAATTTTATCATGGATAAGGAACAAATATCTTGAACGAAACATTAGACAATTCGGTTTTTACAATTTGGGTTAACAAACGCTTTTGATGGCAGTGAAAACAACTTGATTGTGTATCTGAAGGCAGAACTAATGAAGAAAGGAAAAAGACTATTGGAATCAAATGATAACATTATAAACGAAGTACCATTAGAGGATAGAACAAGTAGTAATAGAAATGTAGATTCACGTAATATTTAATTAAATTTAAATATTGCTGTGATATACATTTATATGGGTATCGTCCGCCGGCTTTCTTTTTGTAGGCTGTTTTTCCAGGCATTTTATACCACGACTTTTTTTTCGCATTGACTTCTTTTTTGGATTCTCCGCTTTTTTTTAGATTTATAATTAACAAATACACTAAATTTTACCTACTAAAAGTTTATTTACTCTTTTAATTTTCCTAACACTTGCAAAAAATGCTCGTGACGTAAATTGTAATGATAGCTTTGGTATAACATTAAAATTACTAAAAATTGTGACAAACAATATTATAACGCTTTTGACTTTTTTTTATTTGAATTTAATCAGATCAACAATTAGGTTGCTATACATGATTCGGTTAAGCTTTTCATCTTAGCGTAGACTACAAGGTAGAGGTTATAAGAAGGTGATTAAGTTGAATAATACTTCATATAACTTACGTCCAAAAACGCTAGTCTTTTTCCATGTTTGTTTTTTTGACCGAGGTTAAACGTCACAGCACCTGGGCACTCCGAAGTATTATCGAAGAACTTAGTGTACTGTTGATTTATGTGATCTAATATCGGTGGTAATGAGAGGTCCATGTGTAATTGTTCGTTCTGCACAAACCAGGGCGCATTCACAGCAGTTATTATCACTTTGTTTTGTAGTACTTGGAGTTTTTTGAGATGTGTGGTAGAAGTATTTCTCCATACCCAACATGCATAAGTTAAAATTGGTCATTAAACAGACCTGTAGATTAAAATCATACATTCGATGCGCATGTGTGATGTCCTGCGATTTCACAACGATATAAATGTAGCTGTCAATCAACTCAGATGAGCAATTAGAATGAGCATCCCTCCAGAATTAACACCATAAGAAACGCACTTGCCAACACACATACCAACAACATTATAAATTTAATCAAACTAAAACACAGGACAAGACGCGAATGGCAACAAACTAGACCACCTGAAAACACTAACCAACCAGCTTACACACCAAGTTAAAATAAAACTGGACAAACACAGGTTTAACTTATACAACACCTATATTGCTGAACTTCAACCACGAGACCCGACGGTTTGGCAGGCTACCAAAAGACACTTAAGGAAACCAAATACTCGATTATTGAAAATGGAACCTCTCTTGTGTCAGATGAAGACAAACCCATTACACTAGCATCGCATTTTGAGAAAATTTTTACACTTAACAGCACTAATATATCACCAAATCTCTGGCAAGAAATAAATGAAATCAACTCAAACTTCAGTACCAGCTCCAGACTGAAATTGAACAAACATCACCGGCTAAAATTCGCAAGTTCATAGTCAACCTACTCAACAAAAAATCACCTGGTCCAGGTCTCATAACTAACGAAATTCTAAAGCAACTAACAAAAAAGAGTCTAGCCATTCTAGCGACACTATTCAACACTTGTTTGGATACATGGAAGCATGCACATATACTCCTTTTTCACAAACCTGTTAAAAATAAACACAAATCAGAAGGTTATCGACAAATAAGTATATTGCCTTCACTTTCAAAACTACTAGGGAGAGTCATATACGTGCTGACACAAAGCTTCCTAAGCGGGCTTCAACATGAAGAAATTTACTCTGATAGTTTTTATTGATTTAAGAAACACCGTTGATAAAATCTGGCTTTTGGGATTAAGATTCAAGTTAATAAAACTAGAATTTCCTGTTTATCTTAACAACATACTCTCATCATTCTAACCGACAGAACGTTTTCAATAGGGGTGATTGCCAGTTTATCTACTTGCAGACCAATATTAGCGGGAGTACCCCAGGGTAGTATAATGGGGCCAACCCTATTCAACCTTTATGTACACAATTTGCAAACCACCGACAACACTACCCTGGTAATGTTCGCAAACGACACCGCCGTCCTCACCCGACATGCCTCCTTTACCACTGCAGTAAATTGCCTCCAATATGCCTTAGACGAAATAGCACATGATTTGACAACTTGAAAATAACAGTAAATTCAACAAAAACACAGGCAGAAATTTTTACGCTAAAGCTCGTTACAACATTACCTATCATAAGACTCAACCAAAGTATTATTGAGTGGAATGACAAGAACTTGGCTATCAAATACCTGGAAGTCTACCTTAACTCAAAACTTGGAAGGAGACTTCATGTAAATAAAAAGCTATGTGAGTGCCATGCTAGACTTGATAAATTATACCCACTGATCAACACCTTTGACAAGAATCATTAACAAATGCATACACGAAGGAATTTTCTCTTGTTGCTTTAAACGATCCAGTGTATCCTTTATTCTAAAAATCGGGTTGTAATAAAGATATCAATCAATTTCTGTACTGCCTACTTTTTCAAACATATTAGAGAAAATATTGTCGAAATTTGATTCATTCTATCTGACGATAGAGCTCAAACCCTTAAATTTTAAGGATCTACGTCTGTTTCTAGAAATAATTCGTATGGAGGGCCGCAAAGTTCAATTTTAGGGCTACTGCTATTTGCAATTTTTGTAAACGATCTCCCATCTCACATTGGAGTTAACTTTGTCATGCTGTACACAGATGACGCAGCCATAGTTCACACAAAATTATTTTTTAAAAGTTTATTAAATGGACATAACACCGCATTTTCCAATTCCTCTAGTTTAACACCAACAAACTTAAACTTAACAATTCTAAATAAAACGCAAGGAAGAGTCTCTTTCAACTAAAGACAAAATTTACGATCATGTATTCTTTTACAAAATATTTAGGAATTACAATCGATAATAAATTAAATTGGAGTTATCACCTAGATAAAAAATTTTTATCCCAATTTTTAATCAAACTTTTATTTTGTATTTTATGTATCAATATGGGATCCACTATTATATTGGTTATTTGTAATATATATATATATATATATATATATATATATATATATATATAAACGATAACTTTTTCGACATCTAGTGTCGACTCGTGAAAAGCGTTCATCTACGTAAATGTAAGCAACTTTTGCCGACAGGTATGTAAAGCAGTTACATAGTCGATCCTTCAATAATTACAGCCAACATAACAGTTGGCAAGTATAAAAATTTCGAATCGTTATCGTTTAAATATTATGATCCCTCCAGTAGGGCATATAGTCGACAGCGCGCGTTTGTACAATAATGAACTTACAGTCGAGTTCTCTCACTCCCGATGAGTCCCAAAAGGACGAAACAGCTGTCGGGTGATCCTCAGTGTTTGTTTGCTATTGTACAACCACTTGCGTACTGTACTACAGGCGATTCAAAATTTTTATACTTGCCAACTGTTATGTTGGCTATCATTATTCAAGAATCGACTATGTAACTGCTTTACATACCTGTCGGCAAAAGTTGCTTACATTTACGTACGTGAACGCTTTCACGAGTCGACACTAGATGTCGAAAAAGTTATCGTTTAAATATTATAATTCCTCCAGTAGGGCATATAGTCGACAGCGCGCGTTTGTACAATAGTGAACTTCACTCCCGATGAGTCCCAAAAGGACGAAACAGCTGTCGGGTGATTCTCAGAGTTTGTTTGCTATTGTACAACCACTTGCGTACTTTACTGCAGGCGATTCGAAATTTTATATTTGCCAACTGTTATGTTGGCTATAATTATTGAAGGATCGACTATGTAACTGCTTTACATACCTGTCGGCAAAAGTTGCTTATATATATAAATTATTTACGCTTTAAGCAATCAATATCAGTATTTATTTATTATTTATTACTAGTTTCAACTCAAAAATTATTGTAAGTCATCTTCAGAAGATAGTAATAAATAATAAATAAATACTAATATTGGATTGCTTAAGGCGTAAATAATTTATACATATATTTTTATTTTCTACTTAAATTTTGAAATTGTAGGTTTACTGTTGGTATGTTTTTATGACGGTAATAATTGTTAAAGTTTTATACCTGTTAGTTTCGTACTTTTTGTATTTTTTTGTATTGATTTTACTCTTACGTTTGTATATCCTGTGGATATAAGCAATAAACTCAGTTATTGTTATTATTTGTTTGCGTTTGTCGCCAAAATACATACAAACTGAAAATACAAAAAACATCATCAGCAACACCTATTAGTGCAAATGTAATCTCGCGTCAAGACGGGTCTGTATCAACACGAGCTCGCGTCGAGATGATTTCGAGTCAAAGCGGCAATATGAAATGTGATTTGTCTAAAAAAAAATCTATTTTTGTTCTGAAGAAATGCACTGATAGTACATGTTTTAATTTTACTCAAAACTTGTACAAAAACATTTAAAGTTATTGAGCTTTGGTCTTGCAAATACAAGTTCAAATACTAGTTTGTAAAACATCACCTCTTCTGATAACTTTGCTAAACGCTTAATAACTTAAATATTCTTATCATTTGAGTTAACAATTTATTTCATATGAATCGTAATTTGTAATTAAAGGAGATTTGCTGCAATTCCAGAAACATTTAGTGAAATCTGAGATAATTATGTAAGTAAAATCTTACCTATCACAGCAACTTCGCCGCTTCTTCGAGCACTATGCCCTGCTTATTTCTAGCCCAGCATGTATAAACACCAGAATCAGCTTTTTTCTCGACAGGATTAATTTGAAGCGTGCCGTCCGGAAGTACTTTTTGTCTGAGATCATCCGGAAGTTCTCGTCCGCCACGTTCCCAATGGATCTCCTCAATTGGAAATCCAGCTACCGGGCATTTCAACTGTAAAGTTTCCCCTGCCACCGCCGTTACTTTAGGGATTAACCGTATGTACGGCATACCTTTGGGAGCAGAGAGGTAATGAATATTAAAAAAACGTATAATAGATTTCTCGCTGCACTTACCATAAACGTTTAATCTAGCTGAATGCGAAGTTTTTCCAGCTCTGTTTTCAGCCGTACACGTATATTCGCCCCCATCTTCGACCATAACATGACTTATGTTAACATGGCTGATTACGTCACCATGAACAGTAACGTACTGCCCAATCACGAACCTACAAAAAACAAACTTTAATTAGAAACAACTTTATACAAAAAAAAAAGTTTTCGAATACATTTACCGTACTGTTGAGCAACAATTTCAAACGTTGATAAAGTTTAACTAAATTTAAAGTTTCTCAATTTAAGTCTTAAAAGTAAATTTTTGTTTACTTGTTGCGTTTAATGTAAAAACTTAAATGAGCCGCCGATTTCTAAATTTCGTTCGAAAACTTTTCCATAATAATTTCATTGAAAAGTTTATATTGTATTTATTTGTACCAAATTTGCGCATAAAACTTCTTTTGCTTATTTAATGTTGTGGAAAAATTTCGAATTTAATTTAAGTCAAAAAGTGTTGTAATTGCAAATTTTTCTGTTCTGCTTTGTTGCTTATTTTTATGTTCTTACTTGAACGAACGATTTATATTTTATCATTGAAAAATTTTATATAAATAACTTATTGTCGATAATTTAGATAAATTCATCTTTTTAAAAATTAGATAGAACCGCAATATACGTTTTTTTAATAAATTCAGTTTCGGATGTGAAGGTTTTAAAATATATCTTGGGGAGGATTAAGTTACACAACAAATTTTAGTTTTTCTTCTACAACTTTTATTACATTAGTTAAATGTGTTCCATAAATTCCGAAAGGATTAAGGTTTTATGGGCGTTACCCTAAGTCTTTAATTAGGATCATTGCTTTGTTCTCTAGTTTATGGCATACGCCTTTTTATCGTGTACACGTACTATACAGCTGAAATGAACACGTTAAGTATTGTGAAAACGATTAAAAGATTTTTAAATTAGGTAATAATCATAACATGCAGGAGTTTAACAACTTAAGAATTCTAGTTTTTGTTGTTGTATTAAAAATGTCTTTTATGTAATTGCAAGTCAACTTCATTTAAAAATTGTAATATTATTAATAATTTAACGAGAATTTCTGTAATTCCAGGAAATGAGGATTATAAATCTACACCCTCACAACCACAAATGTTATGGTATTTAAGAATTATTCGTCTTTTATTTGGTTCAATTTTTGTGCATCTACAGTATTTCTCAAATTTATATGGGAGACGATTAAAATTATATCAAACTATCCCACTAAACAAGAAACATTAAAAGAACAAAATTAACATTTCATTTTAACATTGGTTCTACATCACATCGACATTGTTTATAAAAAGAATATGAAGTCACATTACAAAAATATAATAAACTGTACATGTATTAAACATTATTAGTACGACAATACAGTAAGTTTTTGTGCAATATAATATAAAAAAACCTTTTGTGCAGAACTCCACATCGTTCCAACACGAACAAACTTGTGAAAGAGTATCACAAGCGTGAAGTAACATAAAGCATTTTGCTCGACAAATAAAAAAATGTATAAAAGCGTTACATTACAATTAACAAAATTTTGACAGAAACGGTGCAAAACACCAACAACTTTCCTGAGAAAATATGTGTAGGTTAACTGCCCTTTTGGGTTGACAGATTGTGCTCAAAATGCAGTCGGATTTGTGCTATCATAAATAATACTCATATGCAAAGTTTCATAAAAATCGAACTGGTGGTTTCCTAGATATCTCCTCCCAGCCGTCTGTCTACCAAGCAAAGTATATGGACAACGACAAAATTGATTCTGCTGAGTGTAAACGAAAACATGGTACAGATTTGATCTCCTATAGAACAGCAAATAAATGTACAGGTAATTTAAACTTGAACAATAAAGAATCAAAAGAAGGTAAAGAGATGGAAGAATTAAAAAATATTATGGAAAATATGATGATTGAAATAAAAGGAATTAGAGATGATCAACGAAAATATCAAAAGGATATACAAGAACTGAGAGAAGAAAATAAAACCTGGAAGGATAAATTAGGAATGCTAAAATTAGAACTTGAAAAAAATGCAGAAAGACCAACGTAGACCAAATATAGTAATAAAAGAAAATTTTAAGGGAGTTAATTTAGAAGCGGAAGTCGATAAGTTTTTCATAGAAAAGATAGGAGTACAAACAAAAATAAAACAAACGTATCAGTTTAAGGTAGGAAAAGAACAAATCCCTATAGTTGTTGTAATAACTAATAATTGGAAAAAGAAGACTGAGATATTAAAAGGAAAAAACAAACTAAAAGAAACTAATGTATTTATAGACAATGATATGACAAGGGAGGAACGAAGGATTCAAAACGAATTAAGGGAAAAAGCCTACACCGAAAGAAAAATGGGAAGAGATGTTAGAGTAGGATACCAGCAAATTACCATTTATAGAAAAATCTGGAAATGGAATTACAAAGCGGAAAAAAATTGAACTCATGTCAAAAAACTAACCAAAAACGAAAATATGAAAAGAAATAAACAACCAGGCTATGGTTAGGATTAAATAATACGGAAATAAACAACAGTACAATACGAACACATGAAAAATAATAAACAAAGGAAATTGTTTGGAAATTTGAAAGAGAAGAGCTTGATTTACTGATATTATCAGAAACAAAAAAAGGAAATGGTGAGATGGAATTATGTAATCAACATCTGCTATATATATATATATATATATATATAGGTGTTCCTACTAAACAAAGAGCCTCCGAAGGAGTAGGAATAATTATTAATCAAAAATGGTTAAGTAATGTGGTGAGTTGAGAAGGAAAGTGTGAAAGAATAGCAAAACAGGCGAGATTAGAACGAACACGTAAGCCGAATGGACAACAACAGAATAGCAAGAATGGCAAGAGACGGAAAAGTCGGAGGAAGAAGACTACCTGGACGACTATTAAAGCGGTGGAAAGAAAGCTGGCAATCCACATCCCAAGAATAAAGTGCAGGAAATAACAGGCCTTAAGGCCTAAATTGCGAAGAAGAAGAAGGAATGAAAATTGTTAACAAAACCAAAAGAGGTAATGGAAAGTATTACAAAGAATTATTAGAAGGAGAAAAAGGAATTGTTGGAAACAAAAGTGTAACAGAAGACATAACAAATACCGAAGAAACCGTAGAAGAACAAATAACAATGTTGGAACTAAAGGAAGAGATAAACAGAATGAAAAATGGAAAAGCAGCCGGACATGACAGAATTACCTTAGAGATGACTAAATATTCAGGAGGTGCAGGAATAAACAAACTACTGAAATTGTATAAAGAAATATGGAAAAAAGAAGTAATACCAACGGACTGGGAGATAGACCAAATAGTACTTATATTTAAGCATGGTGATAACAAAAACTGCAAGAACTACCGAGAATTAACACTACTAAGCGTACCATTAAAAATATTTGAGCGTATTATAGAAGGAAGACTGAAAAAAGTGACAGAAACAACATTGATGGAGTCACAAAGTGGATATCGCAAAGGTAGAAGTGGACAAGACCATATATTCAGTATAAAACAAATAATTAATAAGACACGCCAATACAATAATAAAATATATTTTGGCTTTATGGATCTGGAGAAAGCGTTCGACCAAGTCCCACAAGAAACATTATGGCAGTGCTTACATAAAAGAGGTGTTTGAGCAAAACTAATAAGAATAATAAAAAATATATACGAAAACACAAGGAATTATGTGATTGGACAAAACAACGTATCTGATGAATTTACAACAAACATAGGAGTTCGACAAGAAGATACATTAAGTCCAACGCTGTTCAATATACGGTATCCGCCAAAATAAACAGTACCGAAACAGAAAGTGCTGTGGAGTTGTTTATGTAATATGGATTTGTCATATTTGACTTAATTGTCATTAGTTGATGTATTAATAGTACGCTGCAGTTAAATTTGATTTAAAAATGGTTCTAACAACGGAAGAAAAAGTTTTTTTGGTAGAGCATTATTTTTGTTCATATTTATTTTTATTTTCGGTACTGTTTATTTTGGCGGATACTGTACATATATTGCTGTGGTTTATGCATAATTATTTAAAAAAAAATTAATTTGAGTCATGAGACTCTGTTTGACTATCTCAAGGCTAAGGTTCGTTTTATTAAAAGATTGAATTTATCAAACATTAAACTTTACTAATACACACATTAATTTTACATACACAATCAAAGTCTAAAGCTAAAAATGCGCTCGGGTGCAAATATGATATCAACAAATAGTTTCGATGCGATCTTATTTTATATAAACAAGCTAACCTTAGTTCTATTTCCTTGTTGAAGCATTATAATCAACGGTTGGAGTCTGCTGACGGTGAAAAATTTGGTGTATGTTCACATCAGCACACTGGTTTGGTTGATCTTGTGTACACTCAATTCTTACGTTTCTATTCTAAGTTCATTACTTCCACATGTTTACTTTACTTAAATTTTATGATTGTTTACGACCGTGTCGTTATTTTTTCAAATCCAACCCTTATTAAATTTTATTAATTATTATTCATGACCGTCTTATGTCGTTGTTCAATTCAGTTGTTGTTCTTTTCCTCACTTTACTTTGCAAGTCAATCTGTCCTTCATAATTGTTTTTCACCTGCCACTGTTTCCCACACAATATGCACTGTTAGAAATAATGCAGAATAAAACGTTTCATTGTTATTCGCAGAAATTTTTATCACCCACGTGTTGATTACATTCAGTCCGGTGCCTTTAAGTATAGACGCTACTCAGCACTAATGATCACGTACTGTTCCTACATTATTTTGTCACACGGAAATGCAATTTACAAACAATCACCTATTTTAATTTTATCTTAATTTATGCGTACAAACATTTTATTGTAACTAAATGAAATCTTATCTTTACGAATACTTTAATTAATTTTTAAATAAATTCATGTCAATTTTGAAACTTCAAGCGATGAAATGAAAGTATTTGGGACAAGTATTAGGGGTAACACTAATATACCAAATTAGAATCACAGACATACGACGATAATTAGACAAACAACCACTACAAGAATTTATAGAAAAAATATTGAAGTTGGTGGGGGCACTTACAACGAATGAAGGAGGAAAGACTAGTTCAATTAGTGTGGAAAACAAAAAACAACAGAAAAGAGGAAAAGAGAAAAACCACAAGAGAGCTGGGACGCCGCTGTAGAAAAGATAGTGAAAAAGAGGAACATAATCTAAAAATAAGCAACGAAACATGGAAAAAATAAACAAGATTGGCGTAAATTTGTGCACTCAGATCAAATTCATATGTATTTTATTGAATTGTAATTGTAATTAAAATTATCTTTAAACTGTAATGGTAGAAAAAATTCTAATTTGCCGAAAAAATTGAAAAAATAGGGATGTTCAAATTTTCGGTTTGGAAACCGTTCCCAATCTTATCAATAATTATAAGATGCGGAGTAAAACATTTGCATGCACATTATGTTTTAGGTTACATTTTATGTTTACTCAATTTGAGGTAATTTAATGTATTTAGACTACTTTGAGTTTTGTAACTATTTTGAATTGAATTGTATTTGCTCAAAATTAGTTTCGATGCCCAAGTGAAAATTTAAATTAATGTTAGATATGCTACCGTTGTGGGACCGTACCATCAGTGGTAACAGCCTAGTGGTAGCCGCGTCAATTTAACGAACTAAACTACCGCAAATTCGCTGGTTCGAATCCAGTTGACGGCAAGAGATTGTATCGAGTCAAATTAAAAAAGGCAAATTAAGATACAACAACGTGATTACATTACATTTTATTGTACACGTTGTTACAATATTTTAAGTTGACATAGCTACAACGTTAGTGATATGTTTCAAAAAGCAGTTAAATTAACATTATCACAATGTTACTTTTTTAACGTCTCAATTGTTAACATTTTTTTACCTTGACATAACCTGTTATATCAACATTTAGTAAACGTTAAACTGTTTTAAATAGAAACGTTACAACGTAACTTTGTGATGTTAAAGGTTTTTTTCTGTAATGTTTTTATGTTTAGTGGGTATACTCCATTCTTTTACAAAACAGAGAAACTATTGGTGTGGTATTATGCATGCTTATGATCTTACAAAAATTATAGCATTAAACTCAATTCCTTATCCTCTTGAGCTGGATATTATAATTACAATCCATTTATTCATACATTCTGTACTTTAATTAAACTTATTGCTATACATACAGAATATTTATTACGTCACAAATTTAGACTTAATAGAAATGCACAGATTATTTTGTTTATAATTCTTTGTTTTTGCGATGTTGCGAATTGGTTTATTAGTTTTTCTACAAAACAGTTTCTTAAACTATTTACTGCCTGTTCTCCGACAGATAGGTAACCTAAAGTTTTATTTTATTATTGGGCTTTACACTCTGACGTATCCAAGTAACACAGGTAAATTTTACCTCCAATTCTGAGTTGACTAGAATATTGCCACATTGACGTCGAGAATAGGGAATCAATAGGGCATTTTGACGTTGAAGATATATTTTTGCGTACGTCTTTACATCCTAACAAACCCAAGTAACACATGGTAAATTTTATTTCTAATTCTGAGTTGACTGAAATATTTAGGCGCAATTTATATCGAATTTACCACGTAAGTGGATAAAATTCAGAAGTAAATTCGACGTCGAGAATACGAATCAATAGAGAATTTTCACTTTGAAATCAATACGCAAAGGTAATCAGGACCAAAAATGTGTCAACCATTACCAAATATTTTCTTATGTTAGTCCTGTTTTAGATGTATTTGGCCCTCTTTCAGACCATTTGTTTGCTTATTTTAGTTAGTTCCTTTTTTTATATTTCTCTCACATAAATATTTTTATGGAAAACTATGACTGTAACGAGAAATTGTCTTTCTTGAAACTACGAAAAAGTTTTAGTAAAATACTTCTAATTTATAAAATATATTTCGTACTTGATTTTGAAGACTGAGATTTATCAAATTGAGAAACGATTTTAAATTTTATGAGTAAAATTTTATTTTACATTGATATTGTTTATTCGCCCATAAACATTTTAATAAATTCATGATTACAAACATCAATAATTGCATGACATGTAACTTGAAAAAACAATTTTTACAAATATGGCGGAAACCGTTGGAAACAAAAATATGGCTACCTTTATATATGTATCTTCCAAGTCTAGTTTGCTTGGGATTAATTTTAAAGTTTTATTTCTTAGTCATCAGGTCAAAATGGCCGTAGATAAAGACTATATTGACACGCGGATTTTGAGGTCCACCCAAAACTTTGCCATGTAAGATGAGTTTTAGTAATTCCAACTAATATTAGGAAATTTCGACATAAAAGCAAAAAGGAAAATAATAAATGAACATAAAACAGTTAGTAACAATGGGTAGGTACACTCATGAAATTTAAAACTTGGACACCACAATTTCTGTAAACAAAAGTTTGCACATTGTGAAGCGGGCTTAAGGGTATCATTTACAATTCTAACAGCAGGTAGTCTCAGCAGGGGTTATCTTATAGAAGGACTGTAGAATGAATCATTACACTAAGCACGTTTTAGAAAATAGGTAATTTACGTTGCTTACTTAATTTTTTCTTTAAAGAATATATTTGAAGGTATCGCTAATTAAACACCATAGCTCGATTAATTATCGAATCAAAATTTTGTTTAGGAAATGTTTACAAAATAAAATTAGAAATAATTTTGATTTAAAAAACGTCTACAAGCAATAACTTTTAAATTAAATCAAAAACTAAACATGGTTATTTGGGTTGACTGATTATTACTTATTTTTAAATAAATCTAACCTACTAATTATTGTAAGTTATTAAAAAAATCATTAAACTCTCTATTCATAATATTTAGTCCTTACAAAATGTATATTTTATGACGTTTCATTTTTTTCTGTAGTTAATATAAAAAGTGAAAATAAAAACTAAGGCAATTCTTATTGTCAACGTATATATTTAGTTTTTGACAAGAATTTATTACATAATTATAATTAAGATACCAAGTTATAGTTTAAAATTAAATGAAAACTTTTTTTAAATAAAGGTATTACTATATAAATAAATATAAGAAATCAATAATGGGTGTGACCTCCATTATTATTGATACATTCTTGGAGGCGTCTGCTCATTGACGCTATCAAGGTATCAATATAATTAATATTAATCGTTTCCCATGCGGTATCAATGGCTGCAATTAGTGCATTACGGTTTACTGGTATAAAATTTGGCCCTTGTTGTCTTCGGATAACAGCAAGTATTCGAGCCCAAACATTTTCGATAATGTTAAAATCTGGGCTTTTGCTGGCCAGGGTAACAGCTCCAAGTTATTTTCTCGTATCCAATTGCGCACAACCCGCGAAGTATGAATAGGGGCGTTGTCCTTTAACAACAAAAATACATTATGAAAATGTTAATTCAACAGATCCCGAACTATTTTTTGGAGAAAGTATAGTGAAATAAGAATACTTACTTGTTGGAAAATATAATCTTCGTCTGGATAAAACACTTCGACTGAAGGTTTCATAATAGTTTCCAAAATATCTAAATACGCAGCAGAATCAAGACGTCCATCGATAGCCCAACAAACTCCTGGACCCCGCGCTAACCCAACCCCACACATTCACAGAAAAATAACCACTTCGTTTTTTGGACATATGTGATTATTTTCGTAACGAGTTCCTTCCATTCTAAAAACTTTTAGTGGTCCATCGTTGCGGCTATTGAACGTTTTTTCGTCGCTAAAAATCACTATTTCGTCACTGAGAACTACTTTTGCAGCAGTATTATACTTCTTTATTCCCATTTCCTTTAATCTTTTTTGTGCAGTTATACGGCATCCGGGAAAATGTGTATCTGCTATAGCCCTGGAGTATGTAGCAAATGGTTGTTCTGTTACGTAATGAAACAACTCGAGATCTTGAGCACGTGTAGATACTTTAGGTCTACCACTTCCGATGGCTCTTTCCAAAGTGTGTTCAAGATTCCATTTTACTCGGTAATGCCCTACGGTGCTTTTTGGTATATCTAACATACGTGAAATTCCGAAACAATCCGCGCTTTCAAATCAGCACCGAGATGAGGTGGCATTTTCACAACACTTGAAATTTTAAACTAAAATGGAATTTACATTTCTTACTTTATTTATTGGTTCACACTACCCCTTCTCAAACAGTAGGTAATTGTTTATTTATTACATACTTCTAATGACCAATGTAACAACCCTTAGAGCAATATGACTCAAAGGAAGTAAATTAAACAAGCAAGGATATTCTATTGTTATTGAAACTTATTCATAAAGTAAAAACCATTTCCTTATAATGCTAATGGACAGGATTTTCTTTTAAGTATTAAGATTACAATAGAGGACTTATAAACTTTCGAAAATATCTAATTATAAATATTTACACTGCAATTGCGCTTTTTCCTTAATAATTTCTTAGCAATAACATACACGTTCTTGGTTTTTAAGTTGTCATAAATTTGATGTGATATAAATTTGTGTTTCTAATATTACATCACAAACTAATCTTTATTGTGGCTTAAGTTGTAAAGCTTCGTACACACCTGAACAACAAACCGAGCAACAAACATAACAACGAACCGAAAGTCAAACAGAACGACAAACGATCTTTTATGATTTCCACAATCCGAACAACAAACGGAACGTTTGTGCTGTTCCCATAATTATTTTCAGTAGTTTTCAGTTCATATATATTTATTATTGAGAAGAGAAAATTGCGGAAAACAAGAAGATAGTGCCAACCAAATTTTTACGCACAAAGAAGAGTAAAAATTATAATTTACTTCGCTTTTTTTTATTTTGGAAATTTCCCGCCCAAATGATGCTAATAGGGACATCATTTTTTCTTGCATTCTTAAACACTGATTAATTTAAAACATTTTTCTTCTGTCAACTCCATAATATTACCTAAAACACAACAAACCCACAAAAGGGAGGACAAAAATAAATAATTTAATTCTCCCGCATAAGTTTGTTCGCCGTTTTGTTTAGATTCGTCCAAACCTGCAAACGCATTCGCGCGCATTTTCTTTGATGTCGGAGAAAAACCGACAAGTTGCGGGAACGCCGCAAACCGTTCGTGGAACAATCAGGACTTGCGAATCTGTTCTAAAATTCGTACGTAGCACCGTCCAAATTAATGTTCCGATTGCCGTTCGGTTCGTTGTTCTGTTTGTTTCTCGGTTTGTTGTTCAGGTGTGTACGAAGCTTTACAATAAGCATATTAATATGAACTATATCTTATGAAAGGAGAGTTATGTAACTATAATTAACGACTTAACGTTACGTTAGTAGATTCCATTTACTATTTACACATATTTTCTTGGAACATTCGATAATTAACTATCGGGATATGATGACCCTATACTTCGCAGGTTGTGCGCAACTGGATACAAGCAAATAACTTGGAGCTGTTACCCTGGCCAGCAAAAGCCCAGATTTTAACATTATCGAAAATGTTTGGGCTCGAATACTTGCTGTTATCCGAAGACAACAAGGGCCAAATTTTATACCAGTAAACCGTAATGCACTAATTGCAGCCATTGATACCGCATGGGAAACGATTAATATTAATTATATTGATACCTTGATAGCGTCAATGAGCAGACGCCTCCAAGAATGTATCAATAATAATGGAGGTCACACCCATTATTGATTTCTTATATTTATTTATATAGTAATACCTTTATTTAAAAAAAACGTTTTCATTTAATTTTAAACTATAACTTGGTATCTTAATTATAATTATGTAATAAATTCTTGTCAAAAACTAAATATATACGTTGACAATAAGAATTGCCTTAGTTTTTATTTTCACTTTTTATATTAACTACAGAAAAAAATGAAACGTCATAAAATATACATTTTGTAAGGACTAAATATTATGAATAGAGAGTTTAATGATTTTTTTTAATAACTTACAATAATTAGTAGGTTAGATTTATTTAAAAATAAGTAATAATCAGTCAACCCAAATAACCATGTTTAGTTTTTGATTTAATTTAAAAGTTATTGCTTGTAGACGTTTTTTAAATCAAAATTATTTCTAATTTTATTTTGTAAACATTTCCTAAACAAAATTTTGATTCGATAATTAATCGAGCTATGGTGTTTAATTAGCGATACCTTCAAATATATTCTTTAAAGAAAAAATTAAGTAAGCAACGTAAATTACCTATTTTCTAAAACGTGCTTAGTGTAATGATTCATTCTACAGTCCTTCTATAAGATAACCCCTGCTGAGACTACCTGCTGTTAGAATTGTAAATGATACCCTTAAGCCCTCTTCACAATGTGCAAACTTTTGTTTACAGAAATTGTGGTGTCCAAGTTTTAAATTTCATGAGTGTACCATATCAATAATTTTAATCAAGAATGAATTAATTCGAATTTGACGAGGGAACCTACGGATACGTAAATTTAACAAAGCTCTTCTTGGATATTGGAGATTGAAAACGACTGGATAACAATCATAAACATTTGTAGAATTTTCAGATGTGGATTTCTTAAAATGCCAGTCAAAGAGCGTTAACTACCCACTAGTACACATCTATTGCTGCGATGCTTGCTAGGTTTCAAAACAACCAAATGAATAATAAACAAATAAGCGAATTGCACCCGTGCATGAAGACCAATAAAATTAGAAACTGTTATGTACTTGTCATTAATCATTAATAACGAAATTAAATTTGGATACGATTTTATAATACCAAATTACATTATATTTAAAAAAGATTTGTTTTTCATAATTGTATATAAAACCCTTTCATTTAGTTAAAATTTTATATTATATAGGATTAAGTTTGTTATTTATAAGTGATATAAAAATGTCAAATTAGCAGTCTGCACAAAAAACTGTTTATAAAAGGTGTTCTCTGAATTCGTAGACATGAAGTGGCGTGTTTGGGTTTTACTGACATAGTGTTGCCATAAAAATGTAATTACTAAAGAATTTGGTAGTTAAACGTTAAAGTTTGAATGAATATAAATTTAAATTGGTTTGCGTCGTTGATGCCGCAATTGTTGCTTGCATGCGTTTGTTGTTATAAACAATTAATAACAAAATAAATAAAGAAAATATATGAAAAATGGGAACGAAATGTCGTTATCATCGAAGGAGTTCATCGGCCTAGGTCATCAACATGCGGAACTGAAAAAAAAACCGTCGGATGGGTAAAGACTAGTTTTACTAAAATTTTGTAAATAAATTTATATTCAAACGATTAATTACGTAGATTTTCTGTTAAAACCTTGCTAGTACTAAAAAGTTAGGTTTCATTAAATTTTGATTTTGTGTTTTATGTATTTGCATGTGATGAAAATTAAATGTATGCATTGGAAAAATAAATTTATTGTTATACTAAATTAATAATTTAAATTAAAAACGAACGTTAGACCTAAGATATAAGAGCGGGATAAATTTGAAATTAATGCGTACGATATTAATTTAAAGAGTCTCATTGCTTAATTAAATTTATTATTAAAGCATAGTAGTAATCCATCGCAATATGATATTGTTATACTTCATAATTCTTATTTCAATTGCTTTTATCTAATAGAAAAAAAAAATAAATCCCAATCGTTAACCCCTATCCCCTCCATTTTAATTTTAATCTATTTAATGAAAGATTGATTAATGAATCGTTTTGTGTTGGTGCATTAGTACTAATAGTTTGGATTCTTAAAAAATAAATTAAAATAAATTAAATTTATTAATAATAATAAAAATGTTTTCAAGCTTTTGACAATTTGTTAACCAAATTTTAATTTTAACCAATGTTTTGCAACCGAACTATAGTTTCATGCTTATCTTTTCTATTTTGCAATGTATTTAACATTATAAATCCAAAATAAAAAATTACGTTATAAAACGTAGTTCATATAAAGTTGTTATTATTTCACTGTAGCAATAATTATTTTTATTATTTAATAAAGTTGCGGTTTATTAGTAAAACTCTGCACGAAGTTGATACATCTGTTGCTGCCATTAATTTGATTATATAAAATTCGTTATGATACAGAAGATCATAAAGAAAGAAATATAATTTTGATTGAAATCAAAAACAAAATACTAATATTTGATTATTGAACAAAAGAGCTTTTATAAAATAAAAAGCACAACTGAAATTTTATACCTACGATCTTAATAACCTCAACTTTCAAAACGACAACTACGTGTAGATGTGAGCATTTACAGCCAATAATACTGCTGTAATTTGTAAACCAAATAAAAAATCTAGATCCATTTCTAGAATAAAATTCATTTTTATGCTGCATGAGGGTCTGGGTAAGAATTCCTCAGCTAATGATAATATAGTGTGCTAAGCCCTGGGGCCCTACATTCCAAATAAGTTCATGTTATAGCACATATATGATGCTCTTTATCTTCATTTCCTCTGTTTATTTAGGTTTCACATACCATCTTGCTTGTTTTTTTTTTGTTATAATTTCATTACTAATTTAGTTGCAACATACGCCATTACTTGCACATTGTGTAATAAGTTCGTGATTAAGAATGAACACAGCGCTACGTCTTGATTATTTAATATGTTTATTCGTACAGAAGGGGGGATTTATTTTTGAAAAATTAAATTTTTGTATTGATAGTGTGAATCTCGACAAAAATACTATTTCACACTGTTGGGATTTAATAGCAACTCTTATCGCGTGAAATCTCTTACTGTCGTAAGGTTCTTTTGAAATGTTTTTATATTGTATACTTTCTTTGGGTTGCTTTGCTGCATGTGTCACCTGTATAAAAAGAAAGACGTTATTACTCGCTAAGGGTAACGTGTTACAAATTTAATTCCTTTTTTGTAGATAAAAAAGCGTTTCCTGCGAGATTATTATTTTCACAACAATGTACGGTTGATTTTAGTATAAATTAAAAGGGGTGGTGATAAATTATTTTAAGATCGTGCTTTGTACCATAAGCAACATCTAACTTTTATTAAAGACTGTCGTCATTTACATTACAATGCACTTATTTAATATTCATGTCACTTCATACTATCGGTTCTCGTAAAGTTATACGACTAAAGCATAGTGTAGCACTAATGCAGCGTAATATTTAGTGTTCATTAGCGGTAGTCGGAGCTTGAGATTACATATGCGAGCTACATTTGCAAAAGGAATTTTCGCTTATAGTGCAGTTTGTTCGATTTGTTTTTCGTATGCCCTTCAAAATTCAATGAACTTTAGTGTTAGTTTTAAAAATCATTTTTTTCTGAAAAAAAGGCTTTTATACCATCCATCGCAATTGTCGTTTCCATATGAATTGTATTATTAATTTTCTGTAGCTTACCTTATTAAGGAATATTGAGGGAATAAATTACGCTTACGCGCTCTGCGTAATTGTTAGTCCTGTATGTGAAATACATACATATAATATAGTTTATTAAATTTAATTATAAAATTAAACCGACCATTAATTTAAGCTGTTAAAGTTTAACTCGAAGTATATAATTCAAAATTATAACGTTAAACCAACCTCATAAACATTGTTAATGTTTTAAACAAAAATGTTAGTTTCAAAAAGCGTGTATTGTATTTTAAGTTCGAAAATGTTATCGTAACTATTAAATAATAAAAGGAAAATGAAGCTAACTTTCTAACCAATAAAAAGCGTTTAGACTATTCCAACTTTTGTCGTAAATTAATTCAGATCGAGATTGTTCTTTCAAAACTTGTTGCTCAACCTTATAAAACTTTGTCTTTCGCAAAAGTACCACGACAAAAAAAAGTAATAAAGAAAAAGGCAAACATATTCGTTTAATGGTGTTCAAGTAAAAGTTTGTTTTAAGACAATTTAAAAAAAGAGAAATTGTTTACCTATTTTATCATACTTTAAAAGTTACTTACCGTCTTACGAGATTGACATAGTAAATAAAAATATATTTGTTTTAAAATCTGTATATATAAATAATATTGAATTGATTAAATACAAAATATTTAATTTTTTATTTTTACGTAAATATACCGGGTGATTCAGCTAACCCGTTCATTAGAAGTTTATGGACTTCCGTTGAAATATTTGTTTAAAAATTTGGAGTAGGGGATTGCTCAAAAATTTCTATTTAATTAAAATATATCAGCTCTTCGAGCACTTCCTGTTACACCGGAAGTGGCTACCAACTTTCTTATTTTAAATGGAATGATATATTTTTTTTGTATATTTAGATTCTACGCTAAAATCTGAGTTACTTTCATGTAGCACAATGAAAAATCAATAGTTTTTGAGATATTTTCATTTTTTTAAGAAAAATTGGTTTTGTAGTATTGTTATCAAACGCTTGTCAGTGATTAAAAAAGAAAGTTATAGTAATAAAATTTGGGCTATACCTAGAAGGACTGTTAAGTTTTTAAATGATGTGTAATTTGACATCTCATTATTTACAGGGTGTTCAAAATGTTAAATGCTAAATCTGACTAACTTCAACTGCCCAAAAATCAATTTTTTTAAATGGAACACCCTGTATCTTTTTGCTCTATGTGATGGAGAATTAAGTGGTCTTGAAATCTTCATAAGGGATCGCTATACCTATATGTTACCATTTTCTTGTTATCGATGTATTTACATTCGACACACAATATTTCACTATTTTATTAAATAATTTCTGACTAGTGGCTTGTGGAAATTAAAACAATGTGCCTTATTTATCAAACTTGTAAACGTCGACGTGACACATTATACACGATATGGAAGTCCACCAAGAATATTCAAATTTATTTTTTATTCATGGAGAATGTTACAAAATTATTGAAAGAACTTCTTTGGCATACTTCTTTTGGTAAATTTGTTAATTGGGCCGACGTTTCAAATGGTCTTTAGTCAGAATTATTGCCAATTGCTTTAAAAATATTCTTCTAACGCACATCTCCTCTTTTTTGTTAGCAGTATGTATAATTTGGGCATTTATTCCGATACTCATTAGGGCAAAAAAAAAATTACCATGGGCCATCGTCGTGTATTTCTGGCAACATTATAAGTAGCGCAAAGTGTGTCTACGGTATCAACCCCGCCCTTGGTTGAGTTGTAAAAAGTAATCACCTTGGGTTTCCCTTTATACCCAGTTGTTGTATCGATGGAGTCGTCTTGGTGCATGCTGTATGCTAAAATAACATTTTTACCTTTTCTAGGTACGTATGACATAATAGTGGTATCCTCTTAGAAGCCAAAGACGCTGGATGTTTGGTATTTACAAACTCAATGGGCAATTCTCTCTTATTTTTCTGACCGTTTCAGCCACAGTCAAATAATGATGTTTTCTTAATTTTTCTATTAGGGGGAATGACGTAAACCAATTATCTCATGTCACGTTTTGATCAGTGCCTGAAATAGGAGCTACAAGCCCTTCAACAACACTACATGCATCATTTGGAACACAATCTGGTTGCTTCACGACATAAACTTCTAAGTTTTGTGTGTATAATGTTTTTGCATCAACCAGCGCAAATATTTTCATCCCATATTTATTTGGTTTATTTGGGATGTATTGCTTAAATCCGCATCGTCCCCTAAATGCTTCCAACTTTTCGTCAATGGTTGTGTATTCGCTGAGTGTGTAGTTTCTTTTGCAATTTTGCAACACCATATCGAATAAAGCTCGTATAAGCGCCAATTTATCGACCACATTTCGCTCTTCTCTAGTATCTTTATCGTCAAAACGCAAATATCGTAGCAAAAACAAAAATCCATCCCTGGACATAGTTAGCCAGAACCTCTCAACGCCGGTACCTGTCCTGTCCCATAATTCCTTAACATTAAGACGACCACTTTGTAAACAACCAGCCAAATATGACAAACCCAAAAAGGCTTTTATTTCTACGAGATGAGTGGGCTTTACATCCCTGACTCTTGAAAAATTTTCAGATTCTAAGTTGATCACCTTGTTCGTATTTTCGACAATACATTCTAAAACGTCAGCAGAGAAAAATAGACTCCAACATTCCACAGGGTTTTTGGATTTTTTCCTGAAGGTCAAACACCAGGAAGATGAATAACAATGTTAGATCGCCGTGTTCTAGTTTGCTGGTTAGGAATATGTTTCTTTCACACCGATTCTCCATTTTTGCCGATAAAAGAGGGCACACGAGGTTCTCTTATCGGAGTTGGCACTTCACCGTCGTCATCATCAGATTTCTCCGTATCCGTGTTTTCAAGCTGTTCTTCGGTGGCATCGTCCTCGAAGTCGGATTCGTAATCAATATACTCTTCTTCTGTATATAACTCTTCAAGCAATCGAAGTAAATATTCTTGCTCTTTTTTGTAGTTCATCTAAAAGATTACTCACAGTGTGTTTTGTCAAATGTTAGCAAAAAGTGCGAGATTTTACCTTGTATTACAAAACACAACAAGATGTAAAATTCAGCAACTGCAACGTTAGCACTCACGCCGGGTTTGACAGACTTTATCTCAAGTTTTACGCAAAATTAAAAAACCAACGTACTCGAAGCTTTTCGGCGTGAAACTACATCTAAAAATAGGCAGCTAGACAATGCAGCCACCCCCACCCTTATTGTAATTCTAAATGGCAGAAAGTTTGAGGGTCTGTCAGACTTGGCGCGAGTGCTGGAAGGTTAAATGCTGAAATTCTGTTTAACTATAGTTTTGACGGAAGTTCAGCCAAGCAAACTATAACAAAAATTGGAAATCCCAGGTACTCAAACAGAGTCCTCAATATTTGCAATAACAGTTATTCCTTTGCAAATAAAAACTGGTTCCATTAACACCTGGAACAATACGACACCACAGTCTGTGCGCTTTTGCAGACCCATCAAAATTGCATTTGCTAAGGAAACAAAAGTATACATTTCAAAAAGAAAAAGAAAATTTGGGTAAGCAAATACAAAGCTTAGAAGAGCTTAGGGTGCCTTTATCTGACAATAACACTGTTATATTAAAGTTTAAAATTTTCAAGACCCTAATAGATGGAAAAGTATTAAGCGGTTTGGTTGATACAAAATTTAGTCAGGCATTCCCAATTTGTTGTTCGACACCCAAATTTTTTTCTGAAATAAAAGATTTAACATCAAAAACATTTGACCCAAAAAAAACCCTTTACAGTAAGGAATAAGTCCATTAGATTCATGGATTCTTTTCTTCGAATGTATTTTGCATATAAACTATAGACATAATTTACGTGAGTGGCAAATTCGAGGGGAAGAAAATAAATTAATCCTTAATAAAAGGAAACGAGTTATTCAAGAAATATTTTAGAACGAGATGAGCTTACACGTGAATAAACCTAAACAAGGCTTCGGGAGCACAAACAACGGCAATACAACACGTAGGGCATTTAGTTCGGGAACGGACTGTAACGAAGACTTGATAAGAAAATTTCAAGTAATACTGAAGTATATCCAGTCCGTTTCAAATAAATTACTAAAAGTTTAAGAAATTTTGTCATGAAATGGCAAAATTATATTTTGAACTGTTTCCATGGTATGTCGACATCAGTACACAAGGTACTAGTACATGGACATGTAATATTTTCAAATTCTTTGTTGCCTGTGGGATTCTTAGCGGAACAAGCGTCAGAAAATAGGAACAAGTTATATAAATATGATTGGGAACATCTTGCTAGAAAAATAGATCAAGAAAAGAATTTAGTAGACGTTCATAATAGAGCCATGGACTCTTGTGATCGTCTTATGTCGATAATAAATATCAAAAGAAGAGAAAAAATCTTTTAAAATTCAAACACCCTGTCGAAGTTTTAAACGTACTACAAGAGCCTGAAATATCTGATGTACACGAACATGAAACTTTTGATGAACCGATAAGTTACAAAAGAAAATTTACAAGAAATAATAAATACAGAAGAACTTGATAATATAATTTTAGAAAATGAATTGTAAATTGTAATTTTTCCTTATTTTAATTAATAAACTTTATGCAGTAGGAAAACAAAAAAAAATCATTTTATTATTTATTTTTTCTAGCGAATATATTGGGGGTATTTTTTATTTAGTTAGTTCTACCTAACACATAAAAAATGAACATAAAATTTTGGCTGGAAGATCTAAGTAAGTGTATACAAATACCTTTACATGAAGTTAACTCAGAAATGTTGATTATTTATGATAGCATGGTTTCAATATAGTATACAAGTATAATTAGTATAGTATACAGTATAGTATACTATATTGAATTAATTAATTAATTAAAGCGTATTGAAAAAATATTAATATTTAATTTTATAGATCATGCTAAAGGGGAAGAGGGTTGGGGTAGATTTTTAAATTTATCTACTGATATTATATGTAAATATACTAACGCTTATTCAGTAAAAAACTAGTTTCTAAGTCGACTTAAAGTTTTGCCTGAATAAAAAATTACTAGTTAGAGCATCTAGTTATATTAAAATACCTTTACATGGAGTTCACCCAGAAACCATCCACTAAGGAAGCAAGGACCAAACAAAAAACCAAAGAGACAATAAAGAAATAGACAAAGTAAATAATCCTTCGTCTAGATAATCAGCCGGCTACCATTGAAATAAGTGACTGTAATAACCCTGTTTGAAGTTGCCCTACCAACCACCCACAACAGCTTTAGAGTCTACTGCGTAGGTCATCTCATGTTTAACAGCAGTAAAAGAACTTTCTTTTTCCAAACGTAAAATATTTCTAAACGATTTACGAAAAGAATCGACTTTAGCGTCCGTCTCCAACCCACGTACCGAAATTTTATATTTCAACTCAGTTAAGTCTATTAATGTCTAACTTCCAGTGTGACATATTTGCAATAGTAAATTTCAAAGTCAAACAAAATAACCATGCAACAAGAATAATCAAGTAAATAGTCAAATATAGTAATAATCAAGTAAATAATTAAATATAGTAATATTTAGAACCAGAGAGAGAGAGAGACGATAAGCAATTAATTAGTTCAAACCATACACAAAAATTTTCTACATTTATCCAAGTTAGCCACATTAGCTCCAAGTTGGGCGCCATATTTTTGTTACAGGAAATTAAAACATTAAATCGGTTTAAACAGTGTTTAATTGGTTACACAAATAAGGAAAACATAAATATAAATGTATCAATAGCAATTCAGAATATCGTGCTCTCTTTTTTATATTTCACGAATACATATACAGGGTTTTTCACTTAAAACTCCGCACGCCAATAACTCCAAAACAAAACGAAGTATTTAATTTCTGTAAAAGTGATCAATATATGGGGTCAAGTAGAAATTTTTCAAAGTTTAAAAAATTCGACGCCTGCAAAGAGCTGGGCGTCGCAACGCGTCAAAAAAATTAATCGATTGCAGGGACTTTGAAAATAGCGCATACAAAAGTATATGTTATTTAAAAACTTTTTTGTAGTTTAATCAAACTTATTTACTTTACTCGTTTCTTAGTTATACCGGGTTTATAAGAAACCCTTTTTTATTGACAAAAAATGCGATTAACGATTTTTTTTACTAGTATGCCATGAATATTAGTTACTATAGCAACTATTGTTATCGCAATTTTTTCGAGTGCAATTAAAAACGATAGATGTTGGCATGTAACTGGCTTTTGTATTATTGTATTTTTTAATGTTAATTTTTAAAGTACAAGTAGTATGATTTTATAATTATTATTTTAGTAAACTTATTTTATACGAGTATTTATTTTGACAAATTTAGGCATTTAGTTGGGATAATATGAATAAATAAATACAAAACTAAAGCAAAATACTTTCAATTTAATAACCAAAATTATTATTGAAATTAATACATAATAAAACAAATTAAAAATTTTGTTCAAAATTATGTCCATCTGCTCGAACACAACTATCAAAAACTGTTAACAGATGAGGTTGGGTAACTTGTAGGAGGGTCTTTCTTGTAATAGCGGCACACGCTGCACTAATTTTGTTCTTAGGTTCTTCATAAACAACATCTCTTAGTATAAACTAAGAAAAATGCCAACAGTTAATTGTAACGACATGTGTGTGTTTAAAGTGCATAGCGCTATCTACGCGACAGCTTTAATGCTTCAAACACACGTGTGTCGATAAAACCAAGTAAAACTTGTACAGAAGCGTAACACGCAACGAAAGAACACCTGATGCAGCATTTCGCTCTTATTATGAGCTCATCAGAGGTGTATACTTAAGTGCGGTATACAACTGTACAAGACGGCGGTTGGTCTTTTAAACTCTCGTGGAGCAATGAACATAAGTAAAATATGTGTCGTACGACATCTCGTGTAAAACATTGACACGTATGAATAGTATAAACTAAGAAAAATGCTAACAGTTAATTGTAACGACATGTGTGCGTTTAAAGTGCATAGCCCTATCTAAGCGACAGCTTTAATGCTTGAAACACACGTGTGTCGATAAAGCCAAGTAAAACTTGTACAGAAGCATAACACGCAACGAAAGAACACCTGATGCAGCATTTCGCTCTTGTTATGAGCTCATCAGAGGTGTATACTTAAGTGCGGTATACAACTGTACAAGACGGCGGTTGGTCTTTTAAACTCTCGTGGAGCAATGAACATAAGTAAAATGTGTGACGTACGACATCTCGTGTAAAACTTGGTTTTATCGACACACGTGTGTTTCAAGCATTAAAGCTGTCGCGTAGATAGCGCTATGCACTTTAAACGCACACATGTCGTTACAATTAACTGTTGGCATTTTTCTTAGTTTATACTATTCATACGTGTCAATGTTTTACACGAGATGTCGTACGACACACATTTTACTTAACATCTTTTAGGTAACGCCAAAGAAAATAATCAGGTGGTGTAATGTCCGGAGACCTCGCCGGCCACCTTACTGGTCCATTAGTACCAAACTATCTATTAGGGTATTCTCTGTTCAAATACTCAGTTACAATTTGGGCATTATGTGCAAGCGCTCCATCCTGTTGTAGCCACATGTTCATTCTAGTCTCAACGGGCACATCTTCTAATAGTTTTGTAAGTGTAGTTTGAAGAAATCTTAAACAACGATCGGCACTTAAAGTGCCTTTGTAAAAGTGAAGTCCAATAAGGAATCCATTTAATATGGCGCACCAAACATTAATGCCTAAAATTCGCTGGTTGTCTCTTTCTGTAATCCAACGAGGCTGGTTTTCAGACGAGAATTGTGTGTGTTAACGATTCCATTATTATGGAATCGACTTTCGTCGCTCTATAAGATTTTGAATAAAAATTTGCATCTTGGCTATACAAATCGGAGAATGTTGCTAAAAATCCATTCTTCTAGCGTAATCACCTGGTCCTAATTTATGAACTAGTTTAGTTTTGTACGGGCGAAAAGAGTTTCTATGTAGAATTCTCCACGAGGAACTTATGGTAACACCGGTATTTTCTTTTATTCCTGCTAGGGATATCTTAAGGTTATTATGAACCTGCTGAATTACAGCAGCGGTATTTTCATCATTTGTAGCCATTTTTTCTCTATATAAACTTGAAAAGGTTTTTGCATCGGGGACTCTTCTTTCTGGATAACGCAGTGCGTACACTCTTTTTACTTCTCTACAATTGGACCTGCATTCTCCAAATACCAGTAACATGTCTACTTTTTCCTCATTGCTAAATTGCACTATCTTCACATAACTAGTGTTAGTCTTCTTTTAACCGAATAAGTTGGGATATTTCATGTGACAAAATGTGACAATATCTTTGACACAACACTGACATTTATCGTTTTTAATTGCACTCAAAAAAATTGCGATAACAATGGTTGCTATAGTAACTAATATTCATGGCATACTAGTAAAAAAAAATCGTTAATCGCATTTTTTGTCAATAGAAAAGGGTTTCTCATAAACCCGGTATAACTAAGAAACAAGTAAAGTAAATAAGTTTGATTAAACTACAAAAAAGTTTTTAAATAACATGTACTTTTGTATGCGCTTATTTTCAAAGTCCCTGCAATTGATTAATTTTTAACGCGTCGCGACGCCCAGCTCTTTGCTGGCGTCGAATTTTTAAACTTTAAAAATATTTACTTGACCCCATATATTGATCACTTTTTACAGAAATTAAATACTTCTTTTTGTTTTGGAGTTATTGGCGTTCGCAGTTTTAAGTGAAAAACCCTGTATACATAAATCAGCGATACACAAAATAAATAGTTATCAGAACATAGATAGCATTTGCTACCGAGCGAGACCGGGTTCTGATCCTTTCTTGAGCAACTAACTTAACTAGCTAGCTTTGAGTAAGAACACAGAGCGTGTGAGTTCATATGTAACAAGAAGTAGATATTTCAGAAGCGCCACCTTAACTTATAAAACAATTCATCAAAGTAGTCAAGATTACTTTGATAACAACACAATTAAGAATAACTAAGACACCGTCGAGTACAAGTAAATTTGTCTAGGTTTTAGTGGTTTTCCTAAACCTTTAAGCAAATGCTTTTGCCAAGACGAACCAATCCACTATTGCACACGGTTTTGTCACCATACTATACAGATCTATACTGGTCTTTTGGGGCACCATACATAACACTTACATCACAATACAATATTTAAAATGTACCAAACGAATAAATAAATTAGTGATAACATACGTGTATCATTCATTAATGCGTCCTTTGGCTCAATGGACATTAATAGTTCCAAGTTTATAGTTAATGAAAGGTAAACTTGAAGCTTGAAGACGAGACCACCAAACTCGCTGGTCTCCGCTGTCTTGAGAGACAGGATCCTAACCGGCAACTCCGAACAGCATCGGTTTTTTTTTCGAATACGAATCCTTGAGCCCCGCAATAGTCGAGATATTAACCCTTCCAATTACGACAGCGTGTGACAATAACGGTCCCAGAGGACATTCCACAGATCATGGACACAACCAAATTCCAACATACACAAAGAAGAGTAATCCCAGAAATACGACAGGACAAATTAACTGTAATAATTAGAGAAACCAAATGTAGCGACGCGACGAAATACAGATCAGTATGCTCACCTACAATGTTTATTCTAAACAACATCCAGCTTCATTTATAGTTTCATTTATAATGTACTGTACATTCCTCAAAGACGGATGGTTATAAAAATTTCAGATTAATCCATTACACTGACTTAGGTTTAGAATTACATTTTGCAGTTTTTTTACAATCAACAAACTGTACTCTATGCAAGTCAAACACAAAGAGAAAGAATTCAAACGTCGCAATTGGATTTAGAAGTTGACTTTGTCCTATTAAAGTCGAGGTGAAAGCAATGATAATCAAAAGTAGATGCAACGTCACAGACCAAAATATTGAAAAGCAGAGGACCGAGAACAGAGCCTTGGGGTACATCCAAAGGAACACCTAACACGCGACCGGTAGCCGAGCAGCTCAGCAAACTGGGTTTTACTACACAGGTAACTTTTGAGTAATTGTATGTTGTTACACAATCCAAAAGCATGAAGCTTTGAAATGAGAATCTCATGGTTCAGTCGATCAAATTCTTTGCTGAAGTTAGTGTAAACGCCGTCAACCTAGAAACCAGAACCGAATGTTTCAGCTAAAAACTGGTATATAGCATTGGTAGTTGTATAACGCCCTCTAATAAAACCATGCTGACAGCTATGAAGCTTTTGCAAGATTCTAGAAGCAATGTGGTTATGTAATGTCCGAAAAGTTACAGCGCAATTGGACGATAGTTATGAACATCAGATGTGTCGCCATTTTTATGAACGGGAACGATCCGAGCGGATTTCCAATAGACAGCAAATCAGACTCGACGATGTGGAGTCACAAAAGAGTGTTGGTACGTCACTGAAGCAATTATTAAAGAAAGAAGCAAAACATTGACAACATCATGTTGGATGTCAATGTGAACGCCAAGATAAGTCAGATCTGAAGGTATACCGGAGGAATTACGTACTAGATTGATACAAAACCAGAATCGATTAGGATTAGACCTCAATACGTCTCTAGAAACATTTATGAGACGTTTCAATATTATCCTTATTTTTACAGCGCAGCATCCTAAACCGAAGAACAAAAGTAGGGTCATTAGTGGATTTATGATTTTGCCAGAAAAAGTACTTCATCTCAGAGAGATAGCATTAGAAAACCAGAGCGGATATATTGTTTTGGACTTCGGAGAGGACTTAGGAATGAAAACATTAAATGAATCATATATAACAGAATATAATTCAGAATTTTGTCTGACACTCCTTCTGGATGGAGGTGGAGTACAAAAAACCAACTCAAATTGTTGAAATTGCCGACAAAGTGCTCACTATGTGAGAGCTTTATCAAGGCTAGATTTATTAAAATAGAAAAAAACTTAAATAGTAAATGTGACAAAAATGATTGACGGTCGGAATACAAACAAAATTAAATAAACCGAACTTTAAGTTTATAATTATAGACCCAATTATAGAAGATCAAGTATCATATTTTTTGAATTCATAAGACACAATTTGGGATATGTAAACATTATTGTTATTATTGCTCGTAGTATACGAAGTTTTACTGCTTCACTTTAAACCATTATCGTGATTTAATTATTGAAATGTCATTATCAAACACAACAATTGTCATTTACATAGCTTACTTGGACAATATTAACAATTCCGTAATAAAGTAACCGTGTAAATAGCTCAATGACGGATCAAGAAAAATATTGCATATGATATATTTTTATAATAAAAAAAGATATCTTCAGAAATGTAATAATAACTAAAGTATCGATAACATTTAAAGAAAATTTTGTTAGAACCATACAACTATCATATTGCGAAGGATTGTTAATCTGCTTTTAATGAAAAAAATTTAATATAGGATGAGACTAATTATTTAAACAAATCATATAAATTTAACTTCTACGCTGTAGATTTTAGAATTTTACTTTAACGCAACTAACAATCAAATTCTATTCACTATTAATTCTTAATTAAATGAAAAGGCTATTTACATAAACGAAAAAAAAAATTTTTTCTTAAATGAAATGTAATTTGATTAAATTTGATTACGTTATTATTGATTGATTTGAATAAAGACTTCCTAAAATTTTTATGTTGATAAATATTTGTTTCTAATTTTTTTATTTAAAATAAAACTTTTCTAGTGCAATAAAAACCACTTTTTTTACAAGCAATAATAACGATAATAAGGGGTGGGTAACTTATAGTGAATAACCCTGTACAATGGCAAGAATCACTCGACGACCATTTCGTCGTTTTGGGACGGTTATGGTATTACAGTTCATATAAGTAAATTAGTTTTTCCGGCATCAATGACGTAAACAATTGGGTATCGGCTCGCTGCACGACGAACAACAAATAATTATTTTCCCTTACATTTTCATGAAGTTTTTTTAAACGAGACGTAGCGTTTGTTAGACTATGCTTTAAATAGATTTATGCATTAGGTATGGTATTTTTATGTCTGTAAAAATAGTGTAGTTTAAAAAGGTTGCTTAATTGTAATTAAAAATTGTCTAATTAAAATTACCCATTTTTGATGTTAATACAGACTTAATTCCTCATTTAGTTGGTGTAAGGTATGCACAAGGTGTTCCTGCATATACACGTAATTAATTTTCTTACACACATACTTGTCTTCACCACGTACTTTACCCACATTAATTTTGTATTAAATAGATAAAGTTTTCATCTTTGTTTTTAAAGTAAACATTTTCGCGTACAAGTAAATTCTATAATTTATGTGGTTTTTATAATTTATTGTAAAACGTAAATAGTTTATAAGTCGGTAAATGGTAATAGATCGTTCGTCCGATCTTTCACTTCAGAGATAAATAAAATTATTAATTTAATTTATTATAAAACTAAGTTTAATTTTAAGTTGATAATACTTCAGACTTTACTTTTAATTTTTACTTTATTTTTTTAAATAAACCATCTTTTCGCATTTTCTACTTTTCAATAATAAACTTCTTAATTTCTTAACCCATTTCTTTAAATAGAGCTTCATGAACTTTAATAAATTCATTATATTTAATGTTGTAAATATAAACTAAAATGTATTGTTTCTGTATGAATAATGTAGGTATGTATTTTCCTTACACTTCTGATTCCTATAGAATTTCAAATTTGTAATCCTGAAATGGGTTTACACTTGACGTACCAAAGTTTTACTTCTCTAAAATTAAAACTTTACACAGTTCTCATATAAATGAACCATTGAAATTATCTCACCCTCTTGTTTAACATTTGAAATACATATATTAAATACTTAATATTAATTAAGTTTCGTGCATAATTAACAATTAGTGGCACTATACAGTACTTAATCCGAAGGAATTCAATCGTACTAATGACGCTAAATTCGTGTTAAGTTGCTTTTCATTAGTGTTTTTGACTTCAACATATGACAAAATGATGAATTAACCTTTTTTCTTGTAAGATAAAGTTTCAGAGACGTTAAAACAAATAATTTCTCCAAGCAGCATTGAAAACTAGAAATTTACAATCTCCAACGTTTAATTATTAAAATTCTGAGACATATCAGAAATTTATAAATTTCTTTTGTATCTAAACATCATTTCAAATAATTTATTTATTACGCATGATAACAGTTAAAAACTTAAAACATCAAGAATACATAAAGCTTAAAATGAGATTAAAATTAACAATGCGAAACTAAGTTAGTTTTAAACCATTTGTTTCGGGTTGTCCTTTTAGCTTTGACGTACTAATTTTGTTTAATGCGATTTGTTATCATAGATCAAGGATTGTTTTTTTTTAAATGATGCGGATAATAACTGTGTCTGTGACTAGTAATTAACTATTAAGTCTTACCTAACTATTTTGTACAGTTGTAAAATTTCAAGTAGCTTTGTAAATGTATCCGGCAGTAACAAGAGCATTTAACAGGCTTTTATTTTTGAAGTTTAAGGGTTTTAAAAGTATATGAACTGACCTGCCGTTGCTAGGCAGCGGAAAACCATCAAAGTCCACGAGATTTGCGGTGTGGGGTTTCCAGCCGCACTGCATTTTAGTGAAACTGCTGGTCCCGGCTGTAAGGTTTGTTCAATGAAGCTATAAAGAAGTACCGGCGGGGCATCTGAAACAAGAAAAGCAAAACTTTCACATACGACATAATTACTTTTTCTGGTGCTTTCAAAAGTTGGTCGGGCGCTTCATTAACTTCGACTCGCATTAAACACAAGTTTAATATGGACAAACGTTGCCACAGCGCAACTTAATTTAAATGTTTTATTAACGGAAATTCTAGAGAATTCAGTTATGTTTCCTCTCGTAAACCCTAAGGAGTTTTCACCGCAGCAACATCTTTGGTTTTAGGACCCAATTAATTTTGTTAAAAATTGCTGAGCAATTATTATAGAGAGAAGCTGCGTGTAATGTTTACGTACGCAGTTTAAAAAATATTTTAAGAAATTACAAAGATATGATTTAGAAAACGGTCTCTTAAAGTTAAACGAGATTAAAGATTATAAGTACTTCTATTCTAGTTCTGTTATAAGAGGGGGCTTATGTGACAGTTTTAAAAATCAATAATTTTAAAAATTCAATGCCTCAATGAATTCAAGTTAACATATAACAAATTATAAAAGTTTTTATTTGTTCTTAAAAATTAACAAATGAATTCTACTATCAACAAAATGAAACGTGATGATAATTTACTCTACTGTCATTATTCTTCTTTTCTTTTTCGCTGACCATCTTCTTCTCTTGTCTACCTCTTTCATTCACTTTATACCATCTCCTTTCTATCCTAGTAAACTTTCTCTCCTTAAGATTGTGCACAATATTTTCTTAGATGTTTAATATTTTCATAATCATTTCCACATATTCGTTTTTTTCATTACCTAGTCTAAAACCTTTTTTTTGTATTGTCAGCCCCTTTTAAGTACCTTGGATTTTTTTCTACGTAACCCATATTTTATCTTCCTTCCCTGATCCTATTCTTGTTCCATGTATCTGATTATCTTTGTCGCTCTTTATTATTTCTTCTTCTATCCTTCTTCCTTCTCTTCTTGAGCTTTTCTCTCGCGTAACCTCTTCTTCTATAAAATGCTTTAATTTCTTCTTCTTGGTGATTTATTTGTTCTAACCTCTTTCTTTATTTCCTCCAGTTTTATTTATTCCTCTATTAAATTTCTATCTTCAAATTTTTACCCCGTACGTCATCACAATTTTACTAGTCTCTCAAACAAACATTTTTGCTTTTTCATATCCTTTTCCCAAAAACATATTGTCCTACCCGCCATATTTGCCCTAGTATTTTACTACCTTTTAGTCTTAAATTATTTATTCTTATCATAGTATCTCATCATGTATCCTACGTATTTACATCTTTTTCTATTTCCTCTTCTCCCCACCACAACTTTCTCTCTCTCTCTCTCTCTTTTCCTTTTCTTCTTAAATATCATAAAAGAAAACTGAAGAAGACAAATTGGATATATTGAAGAATAAAAAGAAGATAAAAAACACTACCGTATACATAGATGAGGAGGTATGAATATTGGGGTTCATTCATCTAGTAGCCGAATCGACCCCATGTGGGAAATTGTCAAAAACAAAATTATAGGTGAGCGTTTTGACAGTTTTCAGAAACCTCGAAACTATATTAAGAAGAGCAATAGGTCACAAATCGATTATGAAAAAGACAATCAAAGACTGCTTCAAAAGAACACTTTCAATGTAGGCAATATAGTGTCAAGCGAACAACTTTGCAATCTAGAATTAAAAGTCTTCTACAAAAAAGTCAACAGAGGAGATTTTTAATAGCGATCATAGAAACAAATCCGACCAAGAGAATTAATTGAAAAACTACATAAAACGAAGTTCAGATTGACATGATGGCTTTTCATATAGGCCGACCAAATTATTGGCATATCAATACTTGAAATTAATTCCTAATGCTGTTGTACCAGAATTATAGGAAAGTAGCAAGATAGCAGGTTTGTTTTCTTTTGTTCCAAATTAACATAGCATTATTTCTTTTAGGTAAACAATGGTTTTCTGAAAAGGCACACTGACCTTTCATTACGTAAACTAAAAAGCACAGCCTATATCGCTCTATTGGATTTAACAAGACCGTCGCGTCGTTGAGTAAACAAATTTATTATAAAAAGCACATGTAATTGTAGTTCCATTAACCGAAAGGTGAACTTTTAAATACTAAATATTCCACTGAATTACTACCATATAAAAATGGAATACGTAAACATAAGAGCTGCACTTAAAAGGCTGCGTGTGTTATTGTCGCGATCTCGCCGGTCGATATTATTGACGGTCACACTCCAGTGGCGTAGCATTTTCTCTAACATTCCCCTTTCCAACGCACGGAGCCGGGTTTGTTGAATCTACCAATCCCATTAACTTCAGGCAGTTTTTGTGTTTCTTCCAAGATAATGATTTAGTAAGCATGTCTGAATGCGTTTTTCCGTTAATACATGACTTAGCACGAATTGCTTATTGTTTAGCGTTACAGGTATGAAGTGAAACTTGATATCTATATGTTTGATTCTTGCATGAAAAACTGGGTTTACAGCTAATCTTAAAGTGCTCATATTGTCATTGAAAACTGTTATTTGAGCTAAGTCTAAAAGTTTGGCAATTTTTGTTAAACCCATGTACTCGGCCTGAGCTGATGATAATGCCACGGTTTTCTTGATTTCTATGTGATAGAACAACCAGATATAATAAAACAAAATTGTGTACAATCTTCTATCGTCTAGACTTCCACCCCAATCGGCGTCGACATAACTGTTAAGCTGGTGTATATTAGGAAGGATTCTACTCCCAATTCTTTAGTTTCTGTAAGGCAGCGGAGTAAACGTTTTGCTGCGTTTCAATGTATTTTTTGATAAAAATTGTTGAATTGACTAAGGTAGCTGACAGCAAAACTAATGTCAGGTCTTGTTGGGATAGATAAATAAGTCAAAGCACCTATAAGTTCTCTATACGATAGCTGTTGTTCATTTTCTGAAGCGGGTTCATTAATTTTACGTTCGAGTCAAGTGGAGTGCTGATGGGTTTTGAGTCAGACATTCCAAATCTATCTAAAATTCAGTAACGTATCCTCTTTGGTTTAAAGAAATCTTGTTCTGAGTTTGTCTAAATTCGATTCCTAGACAACTTCCTACGTTTCTAAGGTTTTTAATTTTGAGGTAACTTGACAGATTTTGTTTTAAGTCATTTATGGATTTTACATTTTTTGAAACAATTGGTATGTCGTCCACGTAGATAATTATTAGGGTTAGATCTCCCCTTCGACCAATACCGTACAAACATGGATCGGAATCGATCGGTTCTGCACCATATTCTTGTAAAATTTCAACTAATCTAGCGTTCCAGCTTCTGCCAGCCTGCCGCAAACTATATAGAGATTTTTTCAATAAACTCACTTTGTTTCTGTTTCTCAAAGTTTTCAGCATTTCTGATGATTTTTTGTTAATACTCGAGTCGTCTTTTTGAGATGCTTTCTTCATCGGTACTTCCAAAATAAATGCTTGTTCAATTTCTTTGGCATTCATGGTAGCTGCATATGTAGGGGTCCAACACTTGGTCGCTACCTTATATTTAAATAAGGCGGGCAGTTCCCTGCGCGACAAAGAATAAGAATGGCTACAGAGGTGGTAAAAGTACGATCACGCCGTTGCTGAATACGTTTACGTTTTATCTGTTTAGTTTTGAGTAAAACAAAGTTTGCTTTATAGCAAATCTATTCAAGTTATTAGTATTGTATACGTTCTGTTCAAAAAAGGTTTAATTTAAAAGAATAAACGTGCGTTCCTAAATTGGAGAATATTCGTTACCTTTTGTGCTTTTGATTTATACGTTTCTGTCGACGAAATCTCGACTATTAAACACGTTATAAATTTAAGGGAGAAAATTCGTTTTATGGAAAATTCCGTATCCATTACATCATCCCAAGTACAGTTTTGATATGCAAGCAACTTTATTCCGTCCATATAAAGCTTCAAGGTCAACCAAATAACTTGTTCGGGTTCCAACGTCCCTTATTAACACAAGGAACTTCAAGTAAGTGCTCTCATAATATTAAAAATTCTTCAAACTTTCCGTGCATTAAAGTTAATTTTGACAAATTGAAATCGGCTTAAACTGTTTACCATTAAATGCAGTCGTGGTTACCTTTATTTTAACGTATTAGTTTGTTCGCAATTAATAGCATTTGTTGTCGTACCTTAAAAGCACTGGTTGTACCTTACGTTGTGCAGCAGTTGTTTTTTTAGCGACTACATTATATTTATCTTTTTGAGTTGCCGGTTTAGCGAAGAATTTACATTTCAATATCTTTAATAAGTTATTTTAGTTTAGTAACGTTTTTAACGCTTGTAAAGGATCCTCGCGTTTTAAGTTGATAGTTTTAAGTTTATTGAAAGAATTTTAATATTTCATTCGATACCGTAGTTTAAAAGGCAATTCATTTCTATAGTAGACAAATGCCAATTTGTTTTTATTCTCTTAAAAGTTTTGCTTGTTTTCTCATAATAAATAAGCTGGCGCCTATTTATTCGTTAATCATTATGTTTTTAGTTGGAAAACATCTCAATTTATTTATTTATTTAATCGTATCGTACATTTTAAATATTGTATTGTGATGTAAGTGTTATGTATGGTGCCCAGAAGATCAGTATTAACCTGTACAGTGTGGTGACGAAACCGTATGCAATTGTGGATTGGTTCGTCTTGGCAAAGTATTTACTTCAAGGTTTAGGAAAACCCTAAAACCTAAAATAACACAAACGTAAGCAATAAAACATAAACTTAAAAGTAAACAGTCCCATGACCACTTAGGGTCTAAGTAGCATTTATCTAAACTTTAGCCTGCGCACTTTAGATACGTTCATTTTTGTCATTACATAGGAACTATTTTAAATTGCTTTGTAAGCCTTTCTCGGTTGCTTGTTCGTACTAATAGTGGTATTCCAGATCACCTTGGAAAATTTTAGTTCTCGTTCTCGCCGTCATCGAGTTAAATGTTATTTTCGTCCTCAATCTATTCGACTTCTACTAGTACGTTTGGAGTACTGTCCTCACTTTTATGTTCTCTTTTGTGTTCGATTTCCGAAAAGATATCTGGACGATTCGTTAAAGTTTGTTTGTCCTCTGTTTCAATGAATTCGATATTACAAGATATTTCGATTTTGCGTTCCTTTGGTAACCATACTCTATATGCTTTAGATGTTTCTGAGTATCTAAGGAATGTAACTTCTTTTGAATGTTTGTCAAATTCTCTTTTTTGGATTTTTATTAAGACAAAAAACTTTGCTTAAATTTGCTGGCATCTGAGGGTTTTCCCATCAATATTTCATAAGGAGATTTTCAATTCAAACTTTTTGTAGAAACACCTTTGCGAATGTAGTAGACTTCAGCCCAAAATGAACCAGGTAATTCAGATTCCATGAGCAGACATCGAACGGTGTCGAGTAAAGTTCGATTTCTTCTTTCTGCTATCTCAATCTGTTCGGGATTATGCGGGATTGTTAGCAGTCTAGTGATCCCTCGTTCCTTCAGCATACACTCGATATCTTTGTTGATAAATTCTGTACCTTTATCTGATTGGATTTTCTTGTCTTTTTGTTTTTTGACGTAAGCAATGTATTCTTTGGTAACCTAGATAACTTCCGATTTAGAATTTATAAAGCCAATTTTTTACTAACGAGAGTGGTCATCAATAAATTCGACAAAGTGTATTCCTTTGGCGTTTGATTGAACGCGCATGTAGCGTAGCATTTTCTCTAACACAGTACAATCTAGTAGCACATTAAATATATAACTTAGATAAAACAGGGGTAACAACAATCATGGAACTTGTGAAGGTGACATCAAGAAAAGGAAAAAAACTAGTCGGTCAAATTGCATCTTTGAAAGCGGAACTTTGGTAACATGTACTTGTATTATTAATGCCATTGGTGAGTCTAAACTGCCCGTATTAGTATGTCTATGCGTCCGTGCTCTATCAGAATATTTAAATGAAGGCTTACCTCAAAGATCAATTACTTTAGGTAATAAATCAGGATAGATGATTACAGATTTATTCTCGGATGTTTTAGAACGCATGAAACAGTTTCACATTTTGCTCGACAGAAAATGAGCTATTACTGTTGTTTGATAATCATGAGTTACTACATATCTCTGTTGAAAAAATGGCATAATTCTGTTTTCATTTCTACTTAATATTCCCATCGTCCCAACGTTGGGATTTATGGCTGATTTAAAACATATCTTGCAACAGCATCTGATGGTTGGTTACTGACTCAACCTGGAGAAGTTGTGACTCTTCATCTCTCACTTAGTCCAAAAAGCCTATGAACGAGCATTTACAATAAAAAACATAGTAGATTTAAGTGAAATACGTGTATTAACGACAATTCGTGTATAAAGAAAAGTTAAATAATAGTGTATAGTATTTATTCTATACGCCTAGACTTTGGCATATTGATTGACTAGTTTTCACTAAAGAAAATATTGTGGTTCAAAACCAACAATGAACAATGGACGACGATCATCAATATAATGAAGAAACAGTTCTATATACTCTAAACTCTTAGAATTTATATCTTTCCCAAAAACAGCCTCAAGAAAGAGAAAACCTAACAATCATGCAAAAGTACAGTTTATACTGACACACCCGAAATGATTTTGAATTGGAGAGATAACGCAAGAAAGAGTTGAAGACTAAAGGCAGCTCAAGAGGAAAATATTCAACTTAGATGAGACAAAAAAAAACACCCAAGAGGGATCCAGATGTCTCACTTAATTAGTATTTTCTCAAAGTAGTAATGATGTTAGTGAAGAGCTGAAGAACTCGAGAAAGGTATCAGATCAACGATTTTGTTTTTGTGGTTTTTCTAACAAAGACTCGGGAATTGTGCCCAAAACCGTCATAAAGAAGTGAGGATCATTATTTACCTCATCATCCTGATTCTGAAGAACTAATTGAATATTGTCACAGAAGAATTGTATTTGGGATGAAATGTAGTTCTTCTCTTTTGGGTGCTGCGATAAATTTCCATTTAAAAAATTCTCGATAATAAAAATTATTTGAAAATTACAATTTATTGAATTTTAAAATTTTTCTACCCCAATAACCGTGTGACAAGTGTGAACACTTCAGTATAATTATATAAATGCAAAAAAGACGCTAAGAAAAGTATGTCAGAAAGTAGATTTGATTTACGATTTTGGGAACACTCACTTCAGAAAGATGCATAACCATCGACTTTGTTGTCATCTGTGTTTTGGACACTTTGATGTTGTCACTTGATTGGATAGAAACAATACAAAGAGAAGAAAAAATCACAAAAAGGATGTTGTTGTGAATGGCCCATACATTTTTCGATCCTATTGGAACTGTTTGTTTAATAGTTTTATGGCCCAAATTCATGTTGCAATAGACATGTATATTAAAATCTTTTGGGATTCTAAAGTTGAAGAGGAACATCACCAGCAGCTGTAAAGAGCTTACATATGTTTAGTGATGCTCTTAAATACCCATATTCTTGTGTTATTTTTGTACAATCAGAACATACTCATGGTAACTTAAGCATAATATTGATGCAAGTAAAATCCAAAGTAATTGAATCGAAAAAGGTTAATATTCTTTGGTTAAAATGATTAGCATCTGTTGTAGTAGTAGTAGACTTTTTAATAGTGTTGTGGAAACTATAGATGGAAATAAATTATCCGTTTATTTTTGGACTGATTACAAAACAATTTTGGGAACAAAAATGAATCCAAAAATAGAATTGCCGAAAGAGTCGTATGTGGAAGGAAAAGATCTGATTCAAGCAGAGAAAAGAACAACAATTTTCTATTGTAAAAAATATTTTTCTTGGTACTACAACTATGTTTCTGGATATCAAGAAATTATAAGATTGGTTGCATGGATAAGAAGATTTATCAACTGTCGGCGTAGAGCATAAAGGAAGACTGGTTTTGATTTGGAAGAAATTATAGTTGCAAAAATGGATTCAAGAAGAAAGTTTTGGTGCTATAGAAGACTGCAAACTTTTTTGCTATGTGCTTTTTTAGATGAAGACAATTGTATTCGTCTTAAAACGAAGATATCTGATAAAAAAGACATTGAAGTTTTTCGATGTCCTTATGTACTTCTATCAAAGCACGTTGTTGTGGAAAGACTCATTTGGAGAGAACACGTTAAAGCTGGATATTCAGATATACAAATTTTGCTTTCAAAACTCCACGAGCGTTTTTGGATCATCAAAGGTAGAAGAACACTGAAAGCTGTAATTTAAAAATGTACCATTTGTACATGATTTCAATTTAAACACTTTGAAACCTCACCCATACATTTACCTAAAGCTAGAGTTTAAAATGCTATTGTTTTTAAAATAGTATGGACTATAGAAAGTTGGCAAGGTTTTCAAATTTTATAAACTTGAGCCGTGTATAGAAGACTACATTTGAAATTAGGGTTTCTTTGTTTTCACGTGTGTATTCAGATAATGCAAAGAAATTTGTTTCTTCTAATAGTTTATTGGAAGATTTTGATTAGAATCGAGTACCAGCTGTAGACTCTTCTAGCATCAAAAAACGCTACCAATACAAATTGCAGTTGAAAGAAGATTTACGAAAACGTTTTAGGAAATAATTCTTAAAGCAGTTAAAATAATAATAATAATATTATTTATTTCCTACAGGAAATGTTATATAGAAGAATTGATCCTTTGTAGAAACAAACAAATTCGCTTGACAGGATTGAGAAGTAAAAATGACACTCTACTTAGACTATTACAAAAACTGTGTCATTTCTAAATTGAAGTAATAAATCGAAAAAACGATGATGATGTGGTAAGGTCTACTTGTTATGGGAGAAGGGTGATTCCGTCAGTACGTTTTGAAAATTTAGCCGCTTTTGAACTATCATGACTGCTGTGTGTTAGAAGTTAATTGTGTTTTAATTGTAATAATATTGGATAAACATCGTTAAGAAAATATGATGTTTTTATGTCAAAAAAAAAATAATAAATAAATTAAAAAGATTGTAAAACTTTGCCGCAAAATATTTTATATCCTCAAGTCTTTGTGAGAAACACAATGGGTGGAATTAATAAAAACAAGCATTTGCTTTGACTTAAAGTTTTATCAGCAAATGCTTAAACCTATATTAATAAAAATTTGTACTTTTACGTAAGTATAAGGTTTTGCTTTTTCTTGAAAAATTGTAAGTCTTCTTTGACCCTTGCTTATTCCCTGACAAATTATATATTCAAAAATTTGAAGTTGTGTGTATAAATAGGTTTTTCTACATTTAGGGTTTCAAACTGATATTGCGAAAGACAAAAAATATATTGTGTGTAACATAGTGAGATATGTAAACTGGACAAGATTGTGTGAATAGCCAAAAGTGCAGATCATTTTTCCGTCTCAGACCTAAATGCAACAAAGGAATCTAGGCTGGATAAGTACCAATTTTCAACATCTATTGGCGTTTTAGAGTGTACGCATATCAAAATAAAAAAAAATTGGGCAAAATCTGTAAGACGATGAGTAAATTTGCTAAAAAACAATTTCTAGCAGTAATGTAAAAGCTACTTGTAATGCCAATAAGGAACTTACAAATGTCACTGCTAAATGGTCAGGTTTTGTGCATGACATCAGAATCTAGAGAAATAGTACCATATGCCGCAGAATGCGAATGTTCAACCACGGTTAGTTATTAGCTGATCAAGGCTATGCAATAGAAAATTGTCTCATGATTCTTTTGAGAAATTCTGTAACTCCTCAAGAAATCGATTTTATTAGATTACTGAAAAACAAAAGAGTCATAATTGAAAGGTGCGTTGGCCAATTAAAACAACATTTCCCCAGTTTACAAGGAACTGTGCGACTGACGTTAAGAAGTATACCAAAATCTATACTGGCTTGCAACGATATAGTGGTAATCATCGATGAATAAAATTTATTGGATGAAGATGAGTATATAGTTAATGATGTGGATGATGATAGACAGCAAGAGACTGACACTAAACGACAATCTTTAAGTGAAATAATTCACAGACGATTGTTATTACAGGTAATTTAATGTAATTTTTATTTTATAACAACAGAAAATTAAACAACAAAAACGAGTCTACGAGGAAAACGATTTATTTACTTGTTGATCCAGCCGCAGCTGTAACAACCGGATGAGTACCTGAAGGAATTACCGCATCGTACTCTACTGTGGTGGGGTTATTTTCCGCGGCGACGTCACTGGAAGAGACTATTTCCCTTTAAGAAATAGATTGCTGTTTAGAATCGGTAACTCTGATTTCTTTAGTTGATCGATGTGAGTATGATTCCTGGGCTCCACGATTCTTTGTTGTTACGATATATTCGGGCCATGATACGTTGGCCGATCTCTAGTCTTCTCGTTTGTTGTATCTCGACATTTTCCTTGGGTTTGAAGGGTTTGATAGCGTCCAGGAGAATTCGAATTATTCAGTTGAAATATAATTTTGTCGAACTTCTCCCAGATTCTAGAGGTGTTGCTCAAAATCTGAAAAGGATTTTTTTTATTTTATCTTTTATTGATCCTGGTTTCAGGATGTTCGGGAGCTGTAAATATCTGAAAAATGCCGTGTGTAATGCAATAGTAATTGAATTCGGTATTCGTGAAAATAGACGCATTGTCAGATACTAGGATTTGAGGGTATCCATGGAATGTAAAAATATCTTTGGGAAGGGCCTTTGTCGATTCTGTTGGTGGTGGCTATTTTGATTTACCATTTACAAGTATGAAAAAATAGTATCCATTTCTAAGTCTCGCATAATCGATATGGACTCTGTCAAAATTTTCGTTAGGTATCTCCCTTCGATGTAATGGAACTTTTGGTGAAGACTTTTGGAATTAGCAACAATCTGTGCATGAACGAACTATTCAATAAAAAGCCAGTAAAAATATTTTCTAGCAAGCTGTTTCAGCTTTGTCATGCCAATGTGAGTGCTATGTAATTCGGTTAGAACACTGGAACTCAATGACGTTGGAATGTAAACTCTATTTTTTTTTAAATGATGTTTTTATATAGAGTATAATTAAGACTTTTTTCTTCTCCTGTTTGGAGTTTTTTTAATAATTTTGATAACTCTGCTGTAGTGTGAGCAGTAGTAGTATTGCTCGTTAGTTCTGTTGATGTCATATGGTTGATTGTGTTTTCTTGATATGCTGACAGTTCTGAATCTAATACATTCTGTATTTCAAAATTTTTATCTTCATCAATTTCTACTGGAAAACGGGTCTTGATTGCTTCGATGTTTCATTTCATAATCGAACAAAGACCAAAAATTGGCTTAACGCAACAATCTGGAAGCAGTAATTGAAGGTAATTTAGAATTTTGATGGAATATCCTTGTGAGTGCTTGGTTGTCTGTGATTAAAGTAAATTTCCTTCCATATAAGTATATATAAAATTTATCTACTGCAAAAACAATCAAAAGAGCTTCTCGAGAAAGTAATCTGGAAATAAATGCAATCGGTCTCTCTGTGCCATTTACGATGTGGGATAGACGAGCTCCAATGCCTGTCAAGCTGGTATCACAAGCTAAAGTGATTGGTAATGATGGATCATATTCCATGAGAATTTGATCAGTAACTATGATATTTTTCAGTTTTTGAAATCCTTCTTCATATTTGGTTGACCAGTTGAATTTTGCTGATTTCTTGAGCAGACTACAAATGGGAAATGTCGTTGATGACAAATCTGGAACAAAACGCAAATAATATATAATGAGACTCATAAACTGTGTGATTTCTGTAATATTCTTTAGTCCAGGTGCATCTCTAATGGGTTTAATTTTTCTTAAGTCCTTGAAAATGTTTTTGCCTTGAAGTGTGTATCCTAAATATAATATTCCCGGATGAAAGAAACAACATTTATACTTGTTAAGATGGAGATCATGCTGTTTTAGTCGTTTGAGACAGGCAACTAAATTAATACAGCACTCTAGTAATGTTCTTCCATATACAATGATGTCGTCAAAGTAGGATAAAACTCTCTTGAGCTCATTCAGAATTTTATCAAAAATGCAAATAAATTGATTTGGAGCTGTTTTAATGCCAAAGCTGAGTCAATTCATCTTATATGTTTCTTTATGAATTGATATTGTTTGTATTTATTGATAATCTCGTCAATGTTTATTGTTTGAATCTGTCTGGAATCGGGTGTTTTGGAGATACGTTCATCATCTAGTTCTTTAAGATTGATGTGTAAGTGAACGTCATGCAATTGCAGCAAGTCCGTTTGGTACAACAAATAATGTTTCTGTAGAATTAATACCTTTATAATTTCCATTGGCTTCTATTGATCCAAGTGGTGACACAATTCCAGAGTTGTAAGTGCGGAACCGAATAGGAACTAGCCGGAATGAACTTTATTCTTCTTATCTTTAAATGTGTGCATACTCTATAGTCATAGCTTGCTCGTAGACATGCCTTACATTTTAATTTTGATGTTTGAATTTGACAGTCTTTAGATTGATGATTCGATCGGCCACATCTGAGGCATAGATTTGCCAGACCCAATTCTTCTAAATTTATTTTGCTTGTTGATCAATTATTATTTTGCGATCTACACGAATCAGTAATCCCATAGGAATCATGATTAACAATCGATGTGCTTGACATTCAAATTTTATTCACCTCATGTGGTATTGTCTTCCCATACTTCATTTCATCGTAGTAGTTTTTTGTGAATTGATGATTCTCAAATTCCCCGCATGAACTGAGCACGTAGAAAAAGTTTGCGACGAAACTTCCACATTTACAAATGAAATTACGGAACTGCAAGAATTTACGCAAAACTGTCACATACTTTGCAATTGTTTTTGTTTCTTCTTGAATACACGTCAGGAAACGGTGTTGTTCGATGAGTTTATTTGGCTTTCGACAAAGGCATTTTTCAAGAGATTCTACAATTTTGTCATATGATAAAGTATCAAATACTTACTTTGGGACATTAATGGCTTTAATTGTTTCATATGTGTCACTACCTATGCGGTTGAGGAATGTTTTCTTCAAGACAATCATGTCCTTCTTTATTCATTTTATATTATCATAGTTTTCGAAATGTTCTCTGTATTGTATGAAATTTTCATTGGGCTTGTATGTTTCAAAATTCATAATTAATGTTGAACTTCATATTGCTGTTGATGAACTGGGCTGTATGATCAACAACAGGGATTTCTTGAACATATCCATAAATTTCTAGAACTGGTCCTGGATTGCACTTTCTTAATCCTCGTCGCCAATTATTACGAATAATTCATAAAATATGAGAATTCATGTAAATGACATTTAATGTAAATAAATTGTTATATTATGACATTTCTCATTGACGAAGGGAAAAACACCAAAAAACTGTACTCGACACGAGTTTCAATAGCTAAGCTATCATCATCAGCGAACCAATACTAAAAATAAAAACAATACGAAGCTTATATATACTATCTGCGCGTCACGTATCGTTACACTTTATTGATTGTTAAATAAGATTGAATAATTCCAAAAATCCCAATGGACCGTGATCATCACAATTCATGTTTTTAAGAATTTCTAAACTTTAAGAAGAATCAAGTTCGTTTTTATTATCTACCCTACTAATTAATTCTATGTCCCCTACACTATGACAATTTTCAAGCATATGCATGGCAACACTGAACCTATCTGAGCGATGATATTTGACATGAGTTAAGTGCTCTTAAAAACGAGTTTTAATAGGTCTCTTGGTTTGCCCTATATATACTTAGTTACAGTTGTTACTACAAGAGGTTACTGTTTTATAATCAAATTTTGAAAATATTTTTTGAAGACATTTTGTGTATGTGGGATCATTTGGTAATTTGAAATATTTCTTATCTATTTTGCTATTACTAGTTTCTAACGTCGTAATGTTCCTTTAGTTTATGTTTTATAATTATGTTTTCGAGAAGGGAAAAAAAGAATTAAGAAAAGGAAGAAGGAAATGGAAAAAGGAAAGATAGAGATAGATGAATACAAAAGGTTAAAAGAAAATTTTAAAGGAATATGTAAAAAATAAAGAAGAACATAAAAACAAACCGAGATAAAGATTAGAGAAATTAAAAATGAAGGACAGGTATGGGAATTCATTAATAAAAAGAGGAAAAAAGAGATATAGATGGGGAAAAATGGGAAGAACACTGTAAGAAGTTAGTAAGAGAGAGTGAAAAAACAGCAAGAAATGAAGAAGTTGGAAAAAAGGATAAGATACAGAGAGGGTGGAATAGAAAAAGAAAAAAATGGAGAGAGCAATAAATAAAGCAAAAAGGAAAAGCAGAAGGGACGGATGGAATACAAGGAGAACAATGGAGATACATCGGAGAAGGAATGAGAGAAAAAGTAAGAGAAGTATTCGAGAGAATATGGAAAAGAGAAGGGTTTCCAGAAAATGGAGAGAGGCAATAATATGCCCAATTTACAAGGGGGGGGAGATAGGAAGAAAGCGAACAACTATAAAGAAGTGAGTATAATGAATGCGAGCTATAAGATATATGCGGAAATAGTTAGAAAAAAATTGGAAAAAGAAATGGAAGAAAAGAATGTAATACCAGATTGGCCAGCAGGATTTAGGAAAGGAAGAGGAACGATAGACAATATATACATATTAAAGCACATAATTAATAAAGAGTTAGCAAAGAAAGGAGAAAAGATGTACGCAATATTTCTAGACATTAAAGCGGCATTTGATAATGTGGAAAGAGGGGATTATGGAAAAGGATGGAGGAGATAGGAATAAACAGAGATATAAAAAATGCCATAGAGGAAATATACAAAGAAACAAGGTGTAGAACGAGGGTAGGGAGGAAGCTAGGTAAAGAATTTAGGACGAAAAAGGACTAAAACAGGGATGTCCGCTAAGCCCAATCTTATTCTCGATATTTATTAGTGATCTTGAGGAGGAAATGGAAAAAAATCAAGTAGGAGGAATAGTAGTAGGAAGGAAAAGATATGGGTGTTAGCTTATGCGGATGACATTGTGGCAATAGCGAGAAATGAAGAAGAGATGAGAGGAGTAGTTAAATTTATGAAGAAATACCTAGAAAATAAAAAACTAGCAGCAAATGTCGGGAAAACAAAATTATGGAATTTAAAAAAGAAAAGAAAGACGAAAGGAGGTGAAATGGTGGTGGGGAGGAGAAGGTAGAGAGAGTAGACAAGTATAGATACTTAGGTTACCACATCAGATATGATAACAAAGATGGAGACCATATAAAAGAGATGAAAATGAAAGGAAATAAAATAATAGGACAAGTATGGGGGGTTAGGGGAAAGGATATTTGGTAAAGATATAGAGAAAAGGAGATGGATGTTTGAAAAGTTGGTAAGAAGTGTGGTACTGTATGGAGCGGAGATTTGGGGTTGGAGGGAATGGCAAGAGCTGGAGAAAATACAGGAGAAATACTGGAAGTGGACGTTAGGACTAGAGAAAGAGACACCGGGTATATAGTGGAAGAAGACCTAGAAATAGAAAAAATAAGGATACAAGCAGGAAGAATTGCAGTAAGGTATAAAGAAAAAATGGGAAGTAGGAAGGAAAATGAAATACTTTATGAAGTTTGGAAAGAGATCGAGGCACAGAAGGTAAAATATGGGGCAGAAGAAAGAAGAAAATACTATGAAAGAGTGGGATACGCGAGAGAAGAGATAAAGATATTAAGAGAGGGGGGGAGAAAGATGGAAGAAGAAATAATTGCAAGAGATAAAGATACTCAAAAGCAGGAAAGAAGGGCAAAACTAAAGGAAGGAAAATATAACGAGAAATACATAAAAATAATGACAGACAAGACACCAAGGTACATAACAGAAGGAAAAGGAATGAATGAAATAAGAATGATTGCAAGGTTCAGAATGGGTAATGAAGAAAAGGAAAATAAATATTGGATGAGTGATGAGGAGAGATTATGCAGGTTGTGTGGGGATGAATGGGAAAATATAATACATATAAAAAGAGGATGCAGGGAAACAAGACACGAGGAAAAGGAATGGATGGTACTACTAGGAGAGAAAGGGAAAGGAAAACAATAGATGAGGGAAGTGTTGGAGAGGAGGAAAGGGATGGAGGAGAGGAAAAGAAAAATGCTGAAAGTTTAGAGAAGAGAGGGATGGAAGGTTGAAAAAGGAAACAGGAATTAGTGGAATTATAATTTAATGAAATGTTATGTTGTTTTTTGTTTATTTTTTGTAAAGGAAAAACTGAATCTTTTGTTATAGTAATTTTTAAGACAAAATAAATATTGAATTGAATTGAATACTTAGTTACAGTTGTTACTACAAGAGGTTACTGTTTTATAATCAAATTTTGAAAATATTTTTTGAAGACATTTTGTGTATGTGGGATAATTTGGTAATTTGAAATATTTCTTATCTATTTTGCTATTACTAGTTCCTAACGTTGTAATGTTCTTTTAGTTTATGTTTTCTAATTATGTTTGTGATAATTGATTTCTGAAAACCATTGTGTAATTCAATCTGCTCAATATTTCGCAGTTCTTCATCAAAGTTTAGTGGGAAATTTAATTATCTGTGAATCAAAAAGATAAAAGATGCAAGTTTATGTTGCATACTATGGTTGGAATCATTTGTTATAAGCCTCATAGTGTTAGTGTGTTTACGATAAATATCTATATCTAGTTTGTTGCAATTTCTTGTTACTAAGGTGTCTTAGAAAGATAACTTAAGGTTTGCTTCTGTTTCATAGGTAAACTTGATTGTCTCAAATTTTGAATCTAAAATTTCTACAAATTGCTGTAAACTTTAGTGTCGATGACTTGCAAACACATCATTTACATGTCTAAACCAAATTCTAGAAAAATAATCTAAATTATTTTTTAAATTAGTTTTAAATTTACCCATGAACAGGTTAGCCACAAACGGAGATAAGCTGTTACCCAATGTTGTACCATGATTTTGTTGTAAATATTATTGTTAATTTGAAAGTAAGTTTGATTATCTACTTCGGAATTGTCAAAATCATTTTGGTGTAACATATCTTTTAAATAATCTAAAAGTGACATCTATCGGAACGCTTGGAAACAATAAACAAGCATCGAATAAAATCAAACTTCGTTCTCAGTCAGCTCAATGTTTTTAATTTTTCCAATAAAATCGTATGAATTTTGAACACTGAAATATGATGGTTAATATTGAAAACTGTTGAATTTATTTGACAACTATTTAGATATCAGATAAATAGGAGCGATCCTGAATTAAAGAGGATTTTTAGATACTAACGAATAGGGGATTTTATTAAGCATCACCTGAACTGACCCAAAATAATTCTCTTTGTCCAAAATAACTACTTAATTGCATTTATCTGTTTTGATATAACAACAATTTTTCTCTTTAAGGTTTTTAACAATGTTTATTTCTCTCGCATTAAATTTAAATTTTGGTAACTGCTGAATATTGTCTGAAATTTGAATTTTACAGGCATCCCTAATAAATAACAAATATTAATCATAGAACATTTCATCCTATATAATGTATAATATAATGTAACCTGACTCAACTCTAGGATATAACATTAAATTAATCTAATTTTACTCAAAAAAATTATTGCATAAGATATATCCTTTGTAACGGTTTCAATTAAAATGTTAATTGCTTTTATAATCTAGGAAAGATAATAGAAGTATCATAATCACTGTTATCAACCGATTTCCTACTGTTTATGATACAGTTTTCCGGCCATTAGGTACATCTTTATGGACTAGTCCTTTTTTTTACTTTTTGTGTACGGCAGTCAAGAGTATGTCTGTCAATTTATAAACAAAAGCAAAGACGAGTAAATATTTGCCGGTATGACAAATCCTTTCTGCAGTTCATACTTATTTGGGTAAAATCATACGGTTGACCGTAAAATCTTGTATGAACTCGTTTATAAAAACGTAGATTATGTGTTAGATAAATAGCTATATATAAGAGACAATTTCAAAACTTTTCATTTGCTTGCGTAAGAATATAAGTACCAATTTTTATATAATAGCCAGTGTATTAAACGTACGCATATAACTAAAATGTATCTTTATCCATAAACATATTGACATTTTTCCTACTGGTGTTTTAAATTTAAGCCTTTGAATGCTACTTATAAAAAGAGATACATACCTCCCAACTGCAGTTCGGCTGAAGCTTGGGCAGTATCGCCTTCAGATCTCCTGACGATGCATTGATACATTCCTCTGTCTTCTCTTCCAACATTGTTAACAACTAAAGTTTCACTAGTGCCCCGTCCAGTACTTGGCAATTGTCTGCCATCCTTAAACCACGTTACTAAATGCGGGCCTCCTTGTGCAGAAACCATGCATCGAAATTCAGCACTTCCTCCCATATGGATGCTTAATAACGGCGGCGTCACTTCTACGTGAACAGTTGTCGCCACAATCAATCGCAATTCGGCACTAGCCTCGCCACCAGCATTTGACGCCGTACACCGATATATACCACCATCTTCCGATGTAACAGATTCAATTGCTAATACAGGCCCTAGTTGTCTAATTCTAGGTCCAGGAATGACTAAAGTTGGTTCGATACCAGTGTGCGAATACCATCTGTAAATAAACATAAAAGCGTTAATGTAGAATTGCAATGAAGTTGCAATGAAAACAGTAGTGACATGAACTGAATGTTGCCGTGGTAACCAGTTTTCATTACGACTTTAAAATTCAATTTCCTTTCAAGCGTAAAATGGTGATGTGTTTTGCATTTGTACGGTACAGACAAGTTGCATTTCAAAATCTAAATAAGCAAATACCTGTATTCTGGTGCCGGACAACCCTGTGCTATGCACAATAAAGCCGCCCCTTCATCCTGCGGCACAGTTATTGTACCTGAATGTTCTACTATTACCGGTGCGACAATTCCCCGATGCTCTGGAAATAACAAAGAATTTTTAATTTGCACGCTTAACAATAGTACATGTTCATATTTTATTAAAATCACTAACCATTGCCGGGCACAAAAGGGTGTTAATATTTATGCATCTTAAATGAAAACTAAGCATTGTTAAAACTGTATTAAAACAGCTACATATTTAGATTACAGTCAAACCAACTGACACCAAAAAATTTATAAAAAAAAATCATCAATGTTAATTAGTTCAACGTTTTATTGGGCGAGACGCTTTTAAAATTCTTTCATGCAATCTTTCATGAATTATTCAATAGCTTTTTGTATATTTACGTTTTTTTCCCCGAGTAATCCTTGTAATATTCCGATTACATAGTTCAAAAGCTAAAACGCAATTTTAATCTTTATACTTCGTATCTTCCTCAATTTGAAGCTCTTCTAGTTAGACTAATGTTAAGCTGTGGAGCGTAGGTACATTAATCCTCAATTTCGTTGACGGTAAATTCCCCGAGGTAATTTTTCTCAGTTCTGTATTTTTCAATTTTAAATTATAACAGATTACTTCGTAAGGTATTAGTCTGTAACGAATTTTGGTGTAATAAATTTTATTCCATTTTGAAATGACTTTTCGTTCTTGGGTGTTTTGGGCGATTACTAAAATATTAACACCGACCTTTTTTTTACAATGGAATCGTATACCTACAAGTTGTTAATTATTTAGGTAGATTATTTAAATAATTAGTATATTCACTATAGTGTTATATTAAGGTACACAGGTAAAATTGCACAAAAAATGTATTCGCTATAAAGTTGATCAAAGTTTGCTAATAATTCAATATTTTTTAGAATCGGAAACGGAGACGGCAACATACAACAGAAAAAGCAAAATATGGAGAATAACAACATGGAATAATAATAATATCAGAGAAAACAAATAAAATTAGAGGAAGAATTTGAAAAAAATGGGACTAGACCTAATAGGAATAACGCAAACGAAAAAAAATGAAAAAGGAATATAAAAATTAAAAAATATAATAATATACAGTGGAGTAGAAGAAGAAACAAGAGCAGTTACCGGAGTGGGATGTATAATCAAGACAAACTTTGAGGATTAAATTAAGATTGGAAAGCGTACAATGAGCGCATATTGACGAAGATTAGGAAGACAGTTGATTTAACAGAAGCTAGCGGACAAGTAAAAGGAAAATATACATAATAGAAGACTTCAATACCAAAGTCGGTAAAACTGTTAAGACATACAAAGCAATACTAAGCAAGTACTGAGAAGTAAATATAAATAGTAATAAAAGAATAATGTTACGTTTTTTGCATTGTAAATGATTTAATAATAACAAATATATTATTTATTGCCGTGGTTTACGTTTGTTAATTAAAAGAAAAAGGTTTTGATTCTAATTACATTATTTATTTATAAAAAACAAGTAACGCTGACTTTTACTTCTACAAAGCTCACGAATAAAAAACTATTGCATCAAAATCTATAATACTTTTCCTTATTATAATAGTTAAACTATAAAAAAAGGTTACAATGAGCGTAAGAATTTAATTCCGTTTATACAATTTTTATCTAACGGAGTTGATAGAGTTTTTGCTTTTTTGGCAGATACTAACCTTGCCTAATTCATATTTAATGTCAATAGCTAAGAAATGTCTTATAATGCCTAAGTCTTTAATTTTAAACTCTGGCTAGAGCAATCTTTAGTGTGCGGTCATAGCTTTGCAGTTAAGTGCGTTAGCTGTTAAGCAGGCACCTCAAGTTCAATTCCCGGTGTAAACATCAAATTTTTTGGCCGTACTCTCTCGCAAAGCAAAGGAAAACCAGCGAGACTATACTTGCCTAGTAAACCTCTGAACTAAGCCGTTCTGAATCGGCGTTAAACTGTAGGTCCCATGTATATGTGTCTACTGTCACGCACAACACATACATGCGAGGGTGCGCAACGTCCGGTAACGGATATGCAGATTCAACATTTTTATTCCAAACTCTCAAATATTGCTTTGGCCCGTAGGTAGTCCGTTTAAGCGTTCAAACTTTTCATAAATTGTTTGTACTTTCAGGTTGTTCCTTAAAAAATTCTTCTTTTAATTCGCCATTTAAAAAGGCCTTTTCAACATCTACGTTGTCGATTCTTATTTTTAATCTTACTGCTCAGGCTAACAAAAGCCTAAAAGTACTAAATCTTACAACGAGTGGAAAGTTTCTTTAAAAAGCCATAGTGTTGTGTGAACCTTTTTTCTACTAACCTAGCCTTATATTTAACTCCATTTATTAGAGCGTGCTTAATTTTGACATTCAACAAATACCGACGTACCATTACTTTGTAAATTATTTAACTCTAATCTTCAGTAATTGACCTAGGTTCATTACAATCTAATTGTGTGTTACAAAGCACTTAAATCAGTAAATGTTTTACACTTTCTTTTCCTGCTTAGATATCTTCTATTTGGAGAATCGTCACATGGTTCGCCGATTTCATCAGGGCTGATAATGATAATGATGTAGCATACTCTGGAAAACTGTGACAAACTGTTACACTTCCCTCTATCTAACAATACTTTGTGGTATTATTACTTTCTTCTTTAGGCTGAACTAAAGTGCTGTCAGTCAGAACTGTGTTCGTAGTTTCATTCACATCACGGCTTTAGTTATTTTATTTTCTTGGGGAATAAAACACGACAACCATCATTTTCCAATAGTCTATAACTTGCTAAATATTCCCACTCCACAACTCAATAGGTGACTTTCCTTTAACTGAGCTCGGCCCTGTTTGGTTAAGAATGTGAACAGCAGTATTAACCACCTTTGAGCATGGTTTGATTGGTAAATTCTTGGCTTGCAAGACAGAACGTGCAGTTTCAACCAATGTCCTGCTTTTGAGTTCTGCACCGCCGTTCTGTTCTGGGATGTAAGGCATAATTGTTCAAATCTTTATGGCTTAAGAACCTAAAAACCTTGAACAGTTTTATTAACAAATTCTTGACCACCATCACTTAAGAATTCCTTGGCTCTGTAACCCGCCGTAATGTCCTCATTAATGTAAATGTTTATACTTCTTCTTTTGAACACACGGAGAAACTTTTATGCACAAATAATATTTTGAGTTACCCACTGTAGTTTCATGCATTGGACCTCAAACGCCAGCAAACACGAGTTTTTCCTAATATTGAATTTATTTCTTTTTTGTTTGCCCATCATATATCCTTCACAAACTTTATCTTCAGTTAATGTTAATTTTCAGCTCGAACATGTTGTTTGCTTTGGTGACAAAGTTTTCATGCCATATCTGAAAGAGAATTCTTCTGCTTCAACACTAATGCTTCTTTGTGATGATGAATTTTTATTTTCAAGATATATATACCATTATTTACTTTATTCAGCGCAAATTCGACTACTATGGTGACGCACCAAAAGTACAAAGTAGTGGTAACCAGATTTAGTGGAGGGTATCGTGCAACCATACGATAAGCGACAACATGTCCCGAGTCTTCCGATGTTAAAAACTAAAAAAATATACCTTGGAAATGAGTATCCGATTATTGAAATACTTTTTGAATCCGATCCATGCGGCAGATTTCACTCTGGAAAGAAGTTTGGTTTGGATTGTGTACTTACAGCTCTTGAGACTAAACTAGAGTGGACTCTTTGAGGTGAATTTAAAGATCATAATTTTATTATGTCTATTACGCAGATGGTGTTTGATTATTTCATTGTGTAGTTGTGGAGCTGGGATTATAGATCCTGTGGTTAAAAACACAAAGGAGAGAAAACAAAAAATTTTTTTGCAAAATGTGACCCGAACTTTTACGATTCATATGGAGCTGCATTGCCTTGAAAAGAAAGACGTTCTGAGCTGCAAGCAAAAAATTTTAAAATGCGTTGAAATTTAGAAAACGTGAAAAAAATTTATTTGCCAGACTCATCCACAGCCCTTTCATGGATTGAACAGAAAGAGCCTTGTGCAATTTTTGTGGGGAATCGAGTGACTGTGATTGCCGTCCTTACTGATGTGTATAATTGGAGACGTATTCAAGATATCCTATCTGGTTGATTTGCTCTTCAGACGTTGCTCGCCAATCAAACTACTGGAGTAGAAATGGTACCAGAGACCACTTTGGTTGAAGCAACCCAAAAATTGAATTTAATGAACAAGTGGTAGAAAGTAAACCATAAAGACTCACTTAAATAATTGTCATCCTGGGATCCACTTTCTATTATGTAGGCTAAGACAAAATATTGAATCCTTCAGAGCAAAAGAGCCATAAAGTCAATCTTCAGTAACTGTTACCGTTGTATACGTTTTTCCGTCAAGTCAATTCTTGCAAATGACTACCTCTTCCCTTTCACCTTCTTCTTAATTTTTTTGTTACTCCAAATATCTTTTTGATTCAATTATTGGTCTGGTTTTTCCATTCTGCTCTCTCTCTCTAATTTTATGACAGTGTTAATTCTTCTTAATGTTTATAGTCACGTCCTTTTTCCTCAAAAATCCTTGTATAGGTTCTTTTGCTTGCATACCATTCTCTTCCTTCTGTTTCATGTTCCGTGTATAACTAAACGGTTTTCTCTAATTTTTTGATCTGTTCTTCTTGTATCAGCAACTTTTGTTTCAGTGCGGTGTTTTTATTCTCTAGCTTTATGTTGGCAAGTTTTAGATTAGTGATTTATGCCTAGAACGTGTCTATTTTATTTTCCTTTCTTTCACTTTTTTTTCATTACATCTAATTTATTCTTTATGTCTTAAAATACTTTACATGTCCACATATTCGTATGCCGTTTTTTAAGAATTTTTGTAAGTAGTTTTTTATGTTTCTAAAATTTTTAAAATGCTATTATAGTTTCTCCAACGCCGATAACAGAAGGTTTGTTTTCAGATTTGTTCTTGGTTCTTGTAATTTGTTTCTTTCTTATTTCTTTCTTACTTTTTCTGCTTTAAAAGTTTTTTGGTTAAATATCTTGATAATTGTCCGTTTCCTGTAATGTCATTTTAATAAAAGTTCCACTAGCTTTTTGGTATATGGAAGTCATCTAATGCTTTGTATAGATTGGTTCTTATTATAAAGTCGTAGGTTGTTTTATATCAATAAATAGCAGTAGTTTTTTTATTAAGATTGGAAGATTTCTCTTCTATTTCTTTTAGGGTAAAAATCTGATCTATAAAAAACAGTTAATTTTCTTATTTTTTTTTCGATTGGTCTCCAAATTACTAATAATTTTTTCCATCTCTGCCATATTTTAGCATTTTTCTTACACTCCGCTTTAACTTCCTTTACTCCGGTCAAATCTGTCTCCCCCAGTTTGCCGCTGTTGCTCCCTCTCTACGTTTTCAGCGTCGCGCCGTCTGACTGTATACTTTCTTCTGCATTTTCTTTGTTTTGGTGGGCTTTTTGTTGTTTAATAAATGCTTTTATTTAGTCTTCTTCCCACCTCTTAAACTCTTCGATGTCTTTCGCTTTTACTTTACGTTTTATTAAGTGTTTTCTTTTTCCTCTTAATGTTTATATCACCGGTCATACTCGTCTATTATTACTATTAATTACTAGCGTTAGTTTATTCACAGTTTGGCTTTTTCTAACTCCTTCTTTCCTTTGCCTGCTACGCTACTGTTTGTGAGTTCAATTCAAATCTCTATTTATATACTTAAATTATACTATCAATTAATAGTGACGTTTGAGTTCATTTTTTCACTAAGACTTTTGTATGGTATAGCCTGCTTGTTTTAAATTGCATAGCAAAAATGGGACAACGGTGCTAATTAAAAACTACAAATTTTTTGTTTAATATTTTAGAAGAAAATGATTAATTTTGAATAGAGTACATAAAACCTCGGTGGAAAATTTCATTAGACTGTATTCAGATAAAATTTACCTTGAGGCTTTGCGCCTCGGTAAATTCGATCTCTAGAGAGGAATGAAACTCTTCACAACCTGGTATATACAAGAGTGGTTTGAAAAATCCGTTCAAACTCAAAGAGATGGCACTATTGGTGCGTATCGAGTTTATTTTCAGGTAGTAGCATCTTTTGAAAGAACACACACCAAGTTCCAGCCAGATCGGTCTATTTCTTTGTGTTTGGCGTTCGTCTGAATCGAGGAAGTCGAGGGAATTTCAAAAATGGACGAAAAAAGAATTTCGTGTGTTGATTAAACATTACTTTATGAAAGACAAATCGCCTCAGGAGACTAAAGAGAAGCTTAACATTATGGTGATTCTGCATTATCAGTTAGAAGTGGTTTAAAAATGGTTTCAGAGTTTGGCCATAGTGGGCACAAACGACGCTGAACGTTTTGGACGCTCTGTTGAGGCTACTACTCTAAAAATCATTAATTAAATCCATGATATGGTAATGGATGACAGAAGAGTGATGGTGCGTGGGATTGCTAGTGCTGTGGGAATTTTGAATGAATGGGTAATGCAAGAAAAACGACCACGATTGGCTTACAAAAAAGTCCTTTTTCATCACGACAACGCACCAGCTCACGCCTCAGCAGTTGTGGCCGCAAAAGTGATAGAAATAGGGTTGCAACTCGTTTCGCATCCCCCCTATTCTCCAGACTATGCTTCGGACTATTACATGTTCCCCAATCTGAAGAAATGGCTTGCGGGAAAAAGATTTTATTCAAACGAGGAGGTGATTGCAGAAACGAACGCTTATTTTATAGACTTGGACAAATCCTATTATTCGGAAGGGATCAACAATTTAGAGCAACGTTGGACGAAGTGTATAAGCCTCAAAGGAGACTATGTTGAAAAATAAAAAGAAGTTATCTCAAAAAATGAAGTAGTTTTTATTTTTGCACGGATTTTTCAAACCAGCCTCGTAATATACCATTGTATACCGTGTGCTCCATGGAAAAGTTGACATAGGCATTTACTAATTTAAATTAAAAATTAACGTATATCTTTTTTCTGGCACAATTCGAACAAAATATACAACATCTTATGTTGTATGGTGAAGAAATAAAGAAAATCCAAGAAGAATTAAAAAAAAAAGAGAAAAGGAATGGTTGAAAGAGAAAACACACAACAGAATAAATTGCAAGCTATAGAAGAAAAATAGAAATAATAGAAAAAAGGGAAAATGAGTAACATAATAATAAAAGGATTAGAGACAAGAAAGGAGTAATATTAAAAAACAAGTGACCACATTTACAAACAGCGAACTGGAAATACGGGTTAAAATATTAGACGCGACACAATTAGGGAAAGGGGAACAAAGAACAAAACGCGCTAAAGTAGAAATACTAAAATACTGAAAATAAACTGGTAAATAAGAAAATCTACATTAAAAGTGATCTAACCTATCAAAAAGAGAAATCCAGAAAAATAAAAGAGCAAAATAAGAAAATTAAAGGTAGGATACAATACATTAATTAAAGATGGGAATGTTTATGTGTGGGACTAGACGGAGGAGATGCTTCCCACAAAACTAACAAGACACTCATAAAAAATAAAAAATAAAAAAATAATGAGGAAAGAATGAACAATAGCAACGAATAGTATAAAAATATAAAAGAAAAAGAAAGGTCCGTATAACAGATAAAAGAAGAAAAAAATAGAAAAAAACCGTGACAAATAAAAAGAAGTAACTTAAAGAATTATTAATTATTAATAGAGAAGAAAATACATAACCAAAGAAAACAATATCAAAAAACTAAAAAAATGAACACCAGCACTAGAAAATTGGTACATGGAACGTTAGAGGACCAAGAAGAAAAGAAGAAGAATTTATAAAAATAAATTTAGAAGTTCTAGCAATAACAGAAACAAAAATGAAGGAAAAAGGAGAATCAAGATTACCAAAAGGAAACATATTAATACATAGCAGAGTAAAATGGAAGAACGCAGCCGCAGAAGTAGGATGTATTATTAAAAAGAACTGGCAGTGAATAGTTATAAATGGAAAAGTATGTTGACAGAATAATGAAAATCACTTTTAATAATATACAAAGTGATCGTACAAAAATAATAATAATATATAAACCCAATGAAAACGCAACGACAAAAGAAAAATATGAATTCTGGAATGAACTAACATTAAAGACAGAAGAAACAAACGGAAAATTAATTGTATTGAACATACATAAATTTACAAGAATGTCAGAAACTAGAAAAGAAAAATCGATCATAGACTACGTATTAATACCAACAAAGTTTAAAAGAAAAATTTTAGACGTGGGAGTCTACAGAGGAGCAGAAATATTTAGCGACCACCATCTATTAATAGCCAAAATAAAAATAAAAAGTAAACCCAAAAACATAATAGGCCAACGATAGAAAATATCAAAGTCTACAAACTTCAAATCTAGAAATAGCAAGAGAATTCACGCAAGTAGTAACAATGAAGATACATCAAAACAAGCAACTAATGCAGAGAAATTCAATAAAAGAATTGTGGAAAATATACAAAACAATAATGCTGAGAAAGAGAAATGTGGAATAATAAAAAATTGAGAAAAAAAAACAAATAAGATGGTGGAAGAAAAAATCCAAAAAGGAGTGAAAACTAAAAAGAATGTTGGAAAAGGTATCTTCAAAATAAGAATGAAATGAATTATAGATTGTAGTAAGAACAAAGAAAGAAAACAAAAGAAATTGTATTAAAAGCGAAAGAAAAAGCTTGGGAAGAATTTAGAACGAAAGTAGAACAGAAAAGCAGAGATAATAAAAAATTATTCTACACAGCTGTTAAATCAATAAGAATCAAGAACAAAAACAAAAATACAAGAGTCAAAAATAAAAACGGCAACCTGTTAAAAAACGAAACAGAAATTATATGAAGATGAAAATAATACTTTGAAAAACTGCTAAACCCCAAAGATGTAGAAGAAGAAAAAGAAGAAATAAGTAGAGATGAAGAGATAACAAACGACATAACATAAACATAATACTAAAGCAGAAAAGAGAAGGATATATTGCGTTTATAGACATAGAAAAGGCTTTTGCCAGAGCACCAAGAGAAATAATATGGGAATCATTAGCAAAAGAGGAATAAACAAAAAAAACAATAAAAATAATTTAAAAAACCGCAAGAATTATACAAGAAAAGTAATTTAAACTCAAAAATATTTAAAACAAAAAATTAAGTTAAGACAAGGAAGAACATTAAGCTCAACACTAATGGACAATATAATAAAAGAAACAAATGAAAGAACAGAAAGATTAATAGTAGGATACAGAAAGTTAGAAGAAGTATTGATATCAGAATGTGCGTTTGTGGACGATATAGCAATATTAGCAGGTAGTAAAAAGGAGCTCCAGAACAACATTAACATATGGAACAAAGCTCAGAAAAAGTACAAAATAAAATAAACACTGACAAAACAAAAGTAATGGTAATAAAAGCAAGCAAAGAAAGAAAATTAAAATAAACATAGAAGCAACAGAAGTAGAACAAGTAGAAAATTATCAATATTTAGGAATAAATTTAAATAACAATGGCAATCACAAAAAAAATAATAGAAAGAACTAGAAATGCAACAAAGACATATTTTAATTTATGCATAAAATCAATAAACAAGAAGAAAGTATCAAAAGAATAAAAATCCTGGTCTACAAGACAGTCTTCAAACCGAGCTTGATATTTGGAAGTAAGACATGAGTATTAAATAATAGTATAAAAACAGAATAAACGCTTTACAGATTAAATACCTAAGAGCAATTAAAAGTATTACTACGAGAAACAAGATCAGTAATGATTACATAAGAGAAGAAGTAGACGTAAAACCAATATTGGAAACAATAGAAGAGAGACAGTTAGGATGGTGGGGTCACCTACAGAGACTAAGTCAAGAAAGAGGAGTAATCAAGATATGGAAAAATGAAACTACAGAAAAAATAAGAAAGGAAGACCGAAAGAAAACTGGGAAAATATAATATAAAAATTCCAAAGAAGAGAGATATAAACTGGTAACAAGAGAAAATAATAGCGCAGTAAATAAAAAGAATGGAAAAGAATAATAACGGGATAAGACAAGAACATAAGACGATAATTAAGTTTAACATAGAATATTTAGTTAAGTTTGAATTGTTACACCTTACACTGTAATGGTAAAAAGTTTATATGTTGTATAGATAAATTAATGTGAAAATAATGAGTATTCAGAGCGTATTTTACTAAGTTACATAAGTTATTTACTGTAAAATTTTATGTATTAACAGAATTGATTTTCATTTATTAAGCAGCCTTCGTAAACGAATGGGTTAATTTGCTGCCTAGTAATGTTTTGTGGTTCCTAACCTGGGTTCGATTCCGATTTGTTTTTATTTACTTTATTATTATTATAATAGAATTTTGTAAAGTGAAAATCATTTTACCAAAATTGTAATAATAATAACATTCACAATAATTTTATTAATAAAAGAAAATACAACTATCGGGGCCAAACCCGAATTTTTTAGTAAATATTTATAAACAGCTTTTTAAAAATTAAAATACGCTTTAGACACTCACATTATCACATAAATTAGTTATATGTTGCTATATTGTGCTCAAATTGTGCCAAAAAAAAAGATATTCATTAATTTTGAATTTAACATAGAAAACGCTTATGTCAATTTTTCCGTGGGACACACGGTATATTTTAATTTATAACTTTATACACCATGTAAAATTTTTAAAATTGTTTTTTCTAATAATTTAATAACACTATATTATACCCTTTTCTTTTTTTTTTAAATAATTTAGACACCAAATAAATCGTCATAACTTAAATATTTATTTTATCAAAAAAATTTCTTTGCGAATATCAACAAATCGTAACAACCGAGAATTGTATGTCAAATCGAATCGACAAGTCAAACACTCGAAACAAGTTTCAAAGTGCTCCTACATTTGAAATTAAACCAAACCAAAACCAATACAGTGTTATTTGAAAATTTTGATTTTTCTTGAGTCTATTTTCTTTGTCATTGCACTGCAGATAAAATGAATTTGAATAATCGTTATCTCAACTTCTGTAAATAATGTTTTAGAATTTTGTCGAGCTTGATTAGTAAATAACTGAAGATATTTACTTAGACAGAATTAAGTTTGTGTAAAATCTTAAGTTACTAACTGAGGCTGGTGAATAAGTTTTTGTTCAACAAAATTATATTTGTTACTGCGTACCTTTATTGAAAAATTTTAAAACTTTTATTAGATTTTTGTTATATAACTTAAACCATCAAAACGACTTTAAAAAGCTCTATAAAGCTCACATATAAGACGTACTAGTTTATGTATTTGAAAGACGAGAAACCGTATTTAATTGTATTTTTTATCAAGATTATTTTTGATGAATATACTATTTTATTCTTTTTATGCATATTAAGCAAATTTTTCTCAATTTTAAAGACATTTTTTATTTTAAGCTACAAAAACGGTTTTGAATTAAAATCCGACGAATCTTAATTAAGTGCAATAATATGAATATTCAACACAAGAAAAAAATTCGTTTTATACAGAAAGTAGAAATTACAATAAAGTTAAATACGTAGGAAAAATTATTTTCTCACCTGCAATTCTAACATTGGCTGGGCTGCTCGATACAATTTGTCTACTAAGTCTATGCATTGTCCTGCAGCGATAAGTTGGAAATTGATCGCTAAACTCTAGATTGTGTATTAAGAGGTCCCCCGACGGAAGCTGATGAAATTTGCCATCTGGAAGAAAATAAAACATAAAAGTAAGTAGTGCCCTATATACAGTATCCTAAGTGTCAATAAAATAAAGAAAAAGTTCTTCTTGTATTCTACACATTTCAAGTCACTGTTTTTGTTAAATTTAATATAATGCTAAAATTATAGTTAACATGGTTCGCATTTATTACAAATTTTTATCTAATATCTCAAGGCAATTTTCAATATTCTGATGCGTTTCTTAGTGATGTCATGTCTTATAAAGTATCTTAAGTGATTGTCTGTATGTCAGTACTTAAATAATTATATTTTATCTTGTGTACGTTCCATTTTCCTGCATCAATAATATTTTAGCAACAGGAGGAAGAACATTACTATGATTGTTTTTGGAGTAGTTTTGCCAACTACGAACAAGTACTATGTAAATTCAAATTTTTCATAATTTTAGGATTGATTTTAGATGTCGTACCCAATTATACAGGAAGTCCCAGAATAAGTGTAGGAGCCATTAACCCTATTTTCAGTTTTTTTCCCAGTACCGAAAGAATAAGTGTTTAGGGTAAAAAAAGCGGTTCAGTTGTAAAAGTTTGGAATTGATCAATTACGAAAACCTTAATCGCAACATATTTTTGAGTCGCTAGAAAACAGAAAATATAAATAAACTCATTTTTGAAATTGTTGCATACTATTTGGTAGCATAGCTAAAACCTTTATAAATTAAATTTCATTCCACATAGATTTTTTTTAACTACGTTAGTATATTTCTCAGAGAATCTGCAATTGTCCGTTTCTTACACTTATTCTGGGACACCCTGTAAGAATGCTTAATTTCAGGGATAATTTATATCAACGTCTGCAATATTTGTGATAATTAACACGATACATTTTAAAAGTAATGGTTTATTTGGCCTTTACGTCATGTCGTCATCGAAACTCTTTTGATAAAACCAATTACATATTTATTTATTTTGTCATAATTTTTATATTTTTACTGTTGAGGCAAATGTTGAGTTCTCACCAAATGAGGAATTGGAATGAAAATCAAAATAACGCCTTTATCAACAAAACCGGTCGTTTTGATACCTTTTCCGTCCAAAATCTCTTTCCATATAACACGCCCACATTCAATGCTTTTTATACAAATGGTAATTGCAAATTCAATGTCCTTGATCATTTCCTGTATCAATTTAATTTTTGTAATTAAATTGTCACGCATTGCGAATAGGCCTCTTTTTCATCGCCAATTTTCTTTCCACTCGCGAATTCTTAACTTTTACGTGTTAACAATTTGTTAAAATATAATTTCTAACTTTACATAAAGTAAAACTCTGTCGTTTTTAAGGGAGATTTTTAAGTATTATAATTGACTTTCAACTTTATTGTCAATGACTATAACTTAGCAATGAGTGTGTTTCTAGAAATGTTCATAAGTAAAAACTTACTGAACAAAAAACATTGACATCACAAATTAAATAAACTGTTTATTTTACTTTGAAATCGCCAAGAACTATATAAATACGTATTAATTAATTTTGATTAAATCTTTCATGGTTAGATTTGTTTTGTATTGAATATGTTCTACTTGGCAATTTTGAGTTGAAATTTTGTCAATATAATTTATGCAAGAATAATCTAAATTATTTTTCCGAATGTATATTTTACAATATTTACAATATGTATTCATAACAAAAGGTAAGACTTGGAACATGAACATTCCGTATTTTTAATGAGGGTTTTTCACAATCTTCGAACTTGAATTATAAGAAATAAACAATTAATTTATTTAATTTTCTGAAATCAATACATAACAAAGAATCATTTTTATTTTTTTTATAAATTAGTGTAGCATGGGAACCAAATAATAAAAAATCAGATTCAATTATTACAACTTTAACCAAGTAACTTTTTAACTTGAGTTTTAATTTTGCAGTCATCAGGAATAGAACAGTTATATTGTCCACAGATAACATATTTCTAATTAGTTATATTTCTGTTTCTTATGACCTTACTTTGCCAATACTAATTTTTTTTTGCAAACAAGTATTTAGAATTAAAATTGTTTGATTATTTTGACAATTATTTAAATTTTTATTGAAATTTACTTTAACATCAACATTTTTATTCCTAGCTTTTATAGGACCATAATTATATTGTTCTTGCTGTAGTTATTTAACCTCTTAACATTAGGGCTTTGAAGTATTTTAAAATTTTTATTTTGAATTGATTGTTGAAGTTTTTTAATAACATCAATACCAAGTAGTAGATTGTACAATAAATTTCGAAACATAAGTTGCTATACAGTGTGAGTGTAAAGTACAAAATAAAATTCCTTAAATTTTTATCCTTGTTTCTATGCAATTTTTTCGGACAGGTCAATTTTTATTTTTAAATTACCACTTTTGGTATAAATCAACCCTTTCTATTTCCATCAGTGACAGCGCAACAGGGGGCAACTTGAAAATTTTAAATGGCAATAGAGGTCAAAAGTTTTTACAATTTTGAAAATACCATTTCATCTTGTATGCAGCAATGTAAGCATCTTTAACATCGGTCGATTAGAACAGGAAAAAAGTAACCTTATAATATTTTTTCTACATTAATAATTTCTGGTTGCATTTTCTATTAATAAATCGACGCAAACAACAGTTCCCTAAAAGCATTATACAAATTCCCACCTATTCGCATAAATAATACACTTTTATTAAAACCAGTGGCAGTGCAACAGAGGGCAATTTGAAAATTTTAAATGGTACTAGTAGTCAAAAGTTACATTTTTGGAAAGATCTTTGCATCTTTTATTTAGCAATGTAATTTTTTCTAAAATTGGGCAATTAGAACAATCTTTTATCCTTATTGTCTTTCAAGTTTTTTAAATTGCCCTACAATACGCCGACACTGGTTGGGATACAAATGTATAACTTACATCTAAAGAAATGACCTAAGGGAAAGGTATGGATGATCATCATCATCATCAACCAGCCTGAGACGTCCACTGCTATACATAGGCCTCCCTCTGGCATTCCACCTTTTCTATCTTGTCCTGTCTGAATCAGTTGGTTGTTATTCTTTTGTGTTGTTGGTCCATCTGGTAGGCGGTCTTCCTTGGCTTCTCTTATCGCTGTGGCCTTCCTCCAGTAATTCTCGTCCATCGGTCGTCGCACATCGGACTATGTGGCCTGCCAGTTCCATTTGTGTAGCTATTCTGCTTGTGACGTCCGTCACTCCTGTTCTTCGCCTTAATTCCTCGTTCTAATGTGATCTCTCGGGCTCACTCCAAGCATCGACCTTTCCGTTTTCGTTGTGACCTTGGTTTTTGCGGGTGTGGATGTTGAGGTTAATGTTTCCGCTCCGTAGGTAGGACCGGCAGAATACAGTGGTCGAGACACTTTTCGTTTTAAGCAGATAGGAATGTCGCTTCTGAAGATATACCTGAGTTTCCCATGGCAGCCCATCCAGGTTGATCTCTATGCAGCTCGCAGGTCTGTTGTCCCTTGAATGCGCATCTCGTGACCTAAGTATACATATTTATCGACCTCTTCGTTTGGGTGTTTTTCGTCTTGTACGTTCCTCAAAACCAAATTAGTCATGATCTTGGTTTTAGAAATTAATTTTCAAACCAATCTCGGCGCATGCGTGGTTAAGTTCGTGGAGCATTTGTTTATTTCCCCGGTTGTCAGCTACAAGGTTATGTCGTCAGCGATCTGAGGTGATTAAGATTCTGTCCTCTATGGTGATACCTCTTGGTTTTTAAATGCATGTTCTAATACGGTTATGAAGGTTTTGGGGACATAGGGTCTCCCTGTCTGACCCTCTTCCTTCTGTAGGTTGGCTGCTTTGTGTAATTTAATCGACATAGTTGCGTTTTGTATATGTTATAGATCATTTTGAGTACCTATAATCTACCGACACTCATCAATGCTTTAACCAGAGCTTTTAACTCGACCGTATCAAAGCCTTATGAAAGTCTATGAACAAGAGCGCCAATGGTCTATTGTACTCACTGTCTTTTCGTGAGAGTTCTTGTACTTTGTAAATGATCATTAGTTTCAAAGCAGTCGAAACCGGCTTGTTCTTTTGGTTGGTAAATTCGTCTTCCTTCCAGTCTTGTGTGATCACTCTTGTGAATAATTTATGTAGGTGGCTTAAAGAGGTTATGGGGCGGTAATTTTCAAGGTCTGTCTTATCTCCTTTTTTTGGAGGAGTATGGTGGATGCCTCTTGTACTTTTGTGGAATAGTTTTATTCTGCAGCAAAGATTAAATAGTGTTCGTATTTTCTGTGGCAGAGGGGCCTCCAACCTTTATTGCTTCGGTCCTCTCTTCTCCAGGTGATTTATTATTTTTTATCTTGTGACAAGGCTCCACAGATCTCCTCGTGGTGATTTCTGGTATCTCCTCGGACCTTGATTGATGATGCCTTGCCTACGTGTTAAAATGTTGGGTTTTACCTTTTCTTTCTGGCGGCTTGTGTATAGTTCGCGGTAAAACTCCTCACAAGGTGATCATTTCTTCTCATTTGATTTGATCTTACCTTGCTTTTTAATTGAATTATTTCAGATTTGCCCGTAGACAGTTGTTTTCGTAGTACTTTTGTGCTCTTGTTTCTCTCTATTGTTTCTTGGTCTTTTTGCTGCGGTAGTTTCTAGCATCTCGTCTGTCGTCTTTGTATTTCTTTATTTATTGGTCTTAATTCTTTGTTGTTGTTGCTGTCTCTGTTACTTCTCTTTTGTCAGCTTTAACATTGGGGTTTTGCCTCTTTACTAATTTTTCTTCCTTTTCCAGTTTTAGGAAAAAATCATTTAGAAAAAATGTATGGATGATACTTTCAGGAAACTATTGCTTGTTTCGATTATTATTAATAGAAAATACAAGCAGACATTAATATTAATGCTGAAAAATATTCAAAGTATTTTTTTTTTTTTTTAATTTTCCTGTTCTAATCGACCGATGTTGAAGATGCTTACACTGATTGCTGCATAGAGGATGAAATGGTCTTTATGGAAATCGTAACTTTGACACCCATTACTATTTAAAATTTTCAAGTTGCCCCCTGTTGCGCCACTAATGGTTGAGATAAGAAGGGTTGATTTATACCAAAAGATGGGAATTTAACAATAAAAATTGACCTGTCGTGATTAAAAATAAGGATAAAAATTCAATGAATTATTTACATACTTTACACTCACACTGTATAATCGGGAATGTTTCAAATACGTACTTTAATTAAAGCCCGGGCAGTAGTGGAACTATTTTCATTAAGAACTACTTGTCAGTCTATTAACGGATGTACTTTTGCCTGGCTATACCTTCCAATAGATGTCAAGTTCTTTTTGTCAAGAGCATTTTGAGATATAGAAATTTCAGAACTTTTGACTTCTGTTTTAAGAGATTAATATTGCTTTTGCTAATGCGTAATTTACTAAAGACCCACTTAAGTATTTGTAACTAAATGCTTTTCTTATAATTGACCATCATTTGTTAACAAAAAACTAATAAACGAGTCATTCCATTCGGCCCAAGTTGTAAGTCCAATTTTTTAGATTAGTTTTATACCAAACTTAAGCATAGATCCTAACAGAGACAGACATATGGACTGAATTTTTATATCATCCGAACACATTTGAAATTTTTAATATTGTTCTTCAAATATGTGTAACCATTTAAAAGAATCGTCATTTTTTACAAACCTTTAAAAACAAATTTGTTTCCAATTTTGTATAATTTCAATACGTTTGATATCTGATAAATTCTGCATTTGTAATTACTACACATTTTTCTAAGAACATTGGAAACACGCACTAACAAATTCCATTCAAATATTTCTTTCTAACTTCGCTGTCTAAAAAATAAATTAACCTTGCAGTGGTCGCGCCCGGAGCTATACTTTGCAGTGAAATCATTCCAGTGTTGAAGTCCCTATGTTCTCAGCACCGCGGCATATATTATCTTCCTAACATACGGAAATAAATATCCAGTCACAATTTCATGTACATAGAGTGAGTGTGTGTCTATAGTTACCACTCGCGAGAAAGGCCCGCCCGCGACTACTGACGTAACTTATTTCCAAATAATAATAATTGTGGAATATAACATGTTCATATAATTATTACAAGGTAAGCTAATGCTTTTCAATGCTTTATGTTCATGAGTTACATCAAAACCATTATCAAACTATTATTACGAGGATATACAAAAAATATTTTTTGATTTTATCTTAGATGAATTCATATGAAACTGAACAAGCTAGATTACAGCAATTACTCGATGAAATGCTGTATGAAGATAGTGGAGCGGCAGTGTATGATGATGAAACTAACACGGACGAAGAAGACAGAAGAAGAAATAAAGGAAAAACCCGACACAGAACAAAGTGCTTCAGATTCAGAAGAGATATCTGAAGACGAGGAAGTCAGAGAAGCTCATTACGGAGAACCATATTGTTTGGATAAGGATAAGAAAACTAAATGGTTGAAACATGATCCTAGTAAAAAAGTGAAAACGAGAGCAGAAAACATAATAAAGATTCTTCCGGGTGTCAGAGCTTCTGCCAAATTTCTGAAAAGTCATTCAGAAATTTGAAAATTCTGACTGACGGAACAGGAATCGAATTGTTTTATTTGACAATGTCAGAAAAGAGATTTAAGTTTTTGCTAAAGATGATGAGTTTTGATGATATTGGAACACGAGACGAACGAAAAAATCTTGATAATTTAGCTCCAATTAGAGACTGCTTTGAGTATTTCATAACGAGAATTCAAGCTGTATACTGCTTATCTGAATTTGTTACTATAGACGAAAAGTTAGAAGCTTTTCGAGGTCGTTGCAAATTTAAACAGTACATACCCTCGAAGCCCAACAAGTACGGGATAAAAAGACATGCATTGTGTGACTCTAAAACCAATTATACAAGTAATTTAGAAGTTTACGTAGGTAAACAGCCCGATGGACTTTTTGCCATAAGTAACTCTCGAGCAGATGTCGTTCAAAGAATATGTAATCTTATTAGAGGAACCTCACGCAATGTAACAATGGATAATTGGTTCACCAGTATTGAACTTGTAGAGAAACTTTTGAATGACTTCAAACTGACAATGATTGGTACAATTAGGAAAAATAAGAGAGAACTGCCTATTGATTTTTACAAAAACAAGACCGGTTGGTACCAGTATGTTTGGGTTCCAGAAGAACATTACTTTAGTATCCTACGTTCCTAAAGAACAGAAATGTATTGCTTGTATCCACACTTCATCATGACGACAGTATACATGGAACTACAGGAAAACCCAATATAATCATGGATTATAATAGCACAAAAGGTGGTGTGAACAATGTTGACAAACTGTGTTTGTTATATAATTCAGCCAGATATTCTCGCCGCTGGCTTATTATTATATTTTATTCCATACTGAATATATCAAGGATAAAATCTTACGTCAATTTTCCGAGCGAATAACAACAACGAGGATATGCCACGAAGAAGTTTTCTTTGTCAACTATGTTTTGAATTGGTGAAGGAACAGCTACAAAGGCGAGCCAGAATTGTCAGTCTGCCAAAAAATTTGAGAACAAGATTGCAGGAAGTAACAGGAATTGAAGAAATTCTTACTGAGGCAGGACTCTCTAGGAGTCATGGGGGATGTGCGTTATTTGACAGGAAAAAAAACCGCCCAACCAAATATTCATGCAAGAAATGTCACAAACTTCTGTGTTTGCATCACTCGGATCAAATCTGCCTTGAGTGTTATGAAGAACTATCAAGACCAATAATTGAATAATACAAATATGTAACCAATACTAAGAAAGAATGAATTTTATTTTGATATTTTTCATATTAGCTTAGAATGTTATTGTTTTTGTCTCTAATACATACATGTAAAGTACGCCTAATATTTCACTACTTCCCAACAAGTAAAATTTGCCGCCAAAAGAACGAGTATGTCTAAATACTGTTCAAAAATATAATGCGGAGTATCACTTCACGCGCGACCACCGCCAGGTTAAGTTCATCTAATTGACAATTAATTATTTATTAGATTTCTTTTTTATAGGAACCTTCGTAGGGTGAAGGTGTATTAAAACAACTGCATTTTTTACGATAGTTTTTTTCGATGTTTTGCCCCAAGAAAATTGAGGCTATATCAAGGTTACAATTATTTTTGTAGTTTTCATTTGAACTTATACAAATGCATAAAGTAGATTTTTTTTTCTTGAAAATCGATTGTAAGTTGTATGAGAACAAAATATGTTAAGTGTCTATGAGAATAATAATTCTTTACAAACAATTTTAATTCAAAGTTTTAGAATATGCTTGAAAATGGTGGATTTTTAATCAAATAAAGTTGAGCTATCATAGTACTCACATTTGTATACAACACACATTTTTACATAATAATTTTGTTGCAGTAAAAAAAACTTGATGAATTACTTCTTCAGTTTAAAGAAAAAAAAATCAAACAGTTTAGATGCGAATAATATTCTTAGCGACGGTTTGTCGTTAACTGAAACTTGAAAGAAAGTGTAAAAAGAAGCTGGTGTATGTATACATAAGGGAACGAACATTTTTTTTCTCTTTATGATTATTCTTAAATGTATAGTTCTAGTATATTTGAGTTTTTAGTAAAGTACTTGACATAAATTTACGTTGAAAATTAAAATATTCCGCTAACGAGGTTCTCTTTCAAATATGCAAATAAATAAAAAAACTGGTAGCACAAGTAATTAGAAAAGTAAAAAACTGCATTCATTTCTGCAAGTTTCTTTTGCATTGTTGTCGTTTATTAATTACTGGAACAGCGTTTTAAAATAGATTTTGTTAGAGTATTTGAAAATTAATTTTAACGCATTGAAAAAGCGATGTGATTGAGAGATTCGTATACGTTTTTCATATATTTAATGCAAACCCATTTTAATTAGAGTTTGTTCAACACGAAGCTGTACATTTGATTTTAGTTTTTTCCTTGATACAAAGGTCGTTGCACTCATAACATCAATTGTGATAAAAGTTTGAAAAACTCAAATCTGGATCAAAACTTCTTTACATAATTAATAGTGTTAATAAGTAAATCATAAATAATTATTATCATGAATAATATATTTTAATTTAAAATATCATTTAGTAATTACATTATCATGTTGCACACGCCTTTAACGTGTTTGCATTGAGATATGATCCAGTAATGCTTGTAGGATTAGACAGAAATGATGTTGAACAACAACACAGATTTGAAAATCAAATTAACAATAAATGCGTTTAGCATTCAATTTATAACATCGGATATTCAAAAGAGTGAAAAGTGTAAAAGAGTGCAATACATCCGAAACGCATTGAAAAGGAAAATCCACTTTTTTCTTTGAATAATTGTGACCTCAAGCTTTTACTGTTGTACCCACAGTATCGTTAGATGAAAGGAAGTGACGAATGTAATAACTATAAAAATTATTAAGATGTCTCTGCAATCAGTAGAAGAACAACAAAATGTAAAGAAGGAAGTGCAATGCGTGTCTGATGACATCTCGTGTATAAAGAACACGTAAAAATAGTAGAAACTAAGAAATTCTAACAGTTAACTGTAAAAACAATTAAATTTTTAAGTGCAATATCGTTATCAAAAGCGATTACTTCAAATGCAAAACACTCGTGCCGATAACAAGTATTTCTGTACAGTAGCATACCCGCAACAAAAGAACACCTAATACCATTTGGTTCTTATTATGAGCTTATCAGAGGTGTATACAGTGCGAGTTTCTAACTTGGAATAAATTCAGTAAAGAAAAGACAGTTTTTTTTCGGAAATATGCTCAGACACGTCGATTAGTATTTTAAATTGCGCTTTTTTCATGTAGAAAATTTTATACAGTGTGTCCCAAATTTGAGATATGACGTCACCGACTTTTTTTAATGGTAGGCCTAATTTTTTTATGGCTATTCTTAAAGTGTACATCGAGTTACACATGCGTACCTAATTTCAAGTTTTTATTCCTTGTCATTTAAAAGATATTTAACAAAAACATTAACTAATTCGAAAAATGAAGAAATCTGATTCAACTCAATAATTTTACTTCAATAAATGCTCAAAATGTTGTCCATGTACTAACTGACAATACCTAAACGGAAATGAAACTTGTTTTGAACATTTCTAATTACTTCAGCGGAAATTAGCCTACACTCCTGTCTTATTCGTTCTTTCAACTCCTCAATATTTTTGGTTTGGTCCTAAAAACTTTGCCTTTCAAGTACCCCCATAAGAAATAGTCCATAAGTGTTAAATCAGGAGACCTGGGTGGCCATTCAAAGGGCTCTTCTACCAATCATCTGCCTGGAAATGCATCATCAGATACTCTGGACAGCTCTAGCAAAATGAGGAGGCGCCCCGTCTTGCTGAAACAGATGTTTCTATTCGGGACATCAGCTTCAACCGGATCAGGGTTGAGTAGCCAAAGTCGGAACTAGTTCTTCTTCAAGAATTCTAAATATCTTGCTCCATTGAGATTTTCTTGGAAGAAAAAGGTCTATTACTCGATCACCAATAATCCCTGCCCAAACATTGACTTTTCTGGATGTTGAGTATGGCCTTCCTATCCAGTGTGGATTATTGTCTGTCAATAACGACAATTTTGACGATTTACCTCCCATTTAACATAAACGTTGATTCGTCAGAAAACAGGAGTTTCTGTTTAGAACATTTCTGTCTAGTAGGTCCATCATTTGTGCAAAACTGGGTCTTCTATCGGATCATCTTCGGTGAGTTCCTGGAGGATTGTCAATTTATAGGGATGAAATTTTTGCGCTTTTAGGTTTTTACCACTGAAGACTGGCTAATTTCGAGTTCCCTAGCTATGTGCCTAGTGGAGACATGAGGATTTTCTTGAACAGAGAGAAGTACATTAATTTTTCCTCTTCATTTAGCGCACTCTGGCGAGATTATTTGTTTTTCTTAAATGCCCGTTTCCCTAAACTGTTTTCAATCTTGCTTACGGTACTTTGCGATATGGGTGGTAAATCAGGATACTTTCTCTGAATAAATGAATAACTTCAATTTATGTTTCTAGTCCTATCTCCGTAGCCAATCATCATTAAAATTTCAATTTTGTGGGTTTCAGTTAAGTGCGGCATTTTCGTGTATTTTTCAAAAACGGGTGTTTCTCACAAAACCACAAACTAATAGGGTTTTTCGCTCAACAACTCCGAATACGATGCAGCTCTTCTTACTTGTTTTATTGCTTACTTGTTATCTTGTTTTATAACATTTTGATAAGACGTCAACCCGATTTGACAAACAACGAATACCTTTGACGTGCCATTTTTAAATTTCATTTTCAATTAGTTAATGTTTTTTGTTAAATATCTTTTAAATGACAAAGGGACAAAACTTGAAACTAGGTACGCATGTGTAACTCGATGTACACTTTAAGAATAGCCATAAAAAAAATTAGGGCTACCATTAAAAAAAGTCGGTGACGTCATATCTCAAATTTGGGACACACTGTATAAAATTTTTCTACATGAAAAAAGCGCAATTTAAAATACTAATCGACGTGTCTGAGCATATTTCCGAAAAAAACTGTCTTTTCTTTACTGAATTTATTCCAAGTTAGAAACTCGCACTGTATATAAGTGCGGTATACAAGACGGTGGTTGATCTTGGTCAATACTTGACTTGTTATAGGCACGAGTGTATTGCATTTAACGTTATCGCTTTTGATAACGATATTGTACTTAAACATTCAATTTTCGTTATACTTAACTGTTTGCATTTCCTAGAAAGAAAGAAGAAATTACGAAGAAATTTCTCCCAGACGAATATCCCAAAGTACCAACTATTAACCTCATTGTATGGTTAAGATAATAACAGTTTTTGCAACGACGAGTTTATAATCGAGGATCAGCAGTGGCTTAGACAAGGCACTAGTCACTGGGCCTGCCGTAGATATAACAGTAAAAATTCCCACCGCTTGGGACATCGAAGGTTCCAAACATTTTATAAACTACATATCTTTATTCAGGTAAAAAAGCTTACGTTTGTTTTTAAAGTCAGATAAAGCGTTCTACGACAACATTTTTGCTATGTGACTAGGAACTGCTACATTTAGTCCTTAGTATTTTGTCATAGACGAATCTGCATCACATCTAGCGACAACATGACTATTGTGGTAAATGTAAAAGTAGTTTTTAAGAAACTTAAATGTTTACTCAGAAATGCTAACACAGAACAAAAAATAGAATTATTTGAGTGTTGATGGTATAAATGGTAGTATTGTAGATAGAACTGTATCAGAGAATAGAAAAGGATAACTGAAATAACCTGTGAGGAAATAAGAAAATTGAAAACGGAATGAAACGGTGCCAAGAGAAAAATGTCGCAAGCTAAGGCCAAGATAAAAAAAAGAATAAAGAACGAAAATAACAAAAATTACAAAAACCACCATTATCAAATCACCAGACAAATACCTTAAAACCTATCAATAAAAAAAATTATCAACAACAACCTAATTATTAAATAAATAGATAAAGGTAATAGCTTGGTTTACTTTAACGTGTACAACATTAGAACGACAACCCAAAACTTCCGGAATTGTGCAGCTTCACAAACCTAATCATCCCATTAGACTAATATCTAATTTGTAGAGTTTAGTTTTCTAGAATTATTTACAACTAGGTTAAAAGCCGGTCTACAGACCGGTGGACGACTTGACTTGACTTGGTTCTCAACCCATATAGCACTGTTAATAAAAATATCCTTTTATATAAATAAGTATATGAAAAGTCAGAGGCGTCTGCTGGATTAAGTCATATCCACCCAGGGCAGGTAAACGTTTTTTTTTTACGACTACATCTTTTCAGGTATTTTTAAAAAATGTTTGTCATGCATATTTGAAACTGTCTTGGTCAGCCCGTCATTTTAAGGTATCACTCGATGGGTGGTCATATTAAAAAAAGGCTCCTCCCAACCCCCACCCACATGAGCGGGGAAAAGTGTTTATTTATTAGACGTCGTTCGGCCCGGGAACATAACCAAGAAATCTAGCTATTACAACTTGAGGTCAGGCACACCCCCACGGTGTGTATAGAAGGAGAACACCAGGAGAATTAACTCAATTATTTATAAGGATAAGGATTTTTGAAAAAATTTTGTTATGCATATTTGAAACCGTTTTGGTATTTTAAGATATTCCTCGATAGGCGGTCGTATTTAAAAAACAGGCGGCTAGTTATCACAACTTGAGGTCAGGCACACCTCCACGGTGTCTATAGAAGGAGAACACCAGAAGAATTAACCCAATTACACACAGAATAAAAAAATTATTGATTTAATCTCCAGTTTACAATATCTAAGTTTAACTTCACAACCTATAACAGATTTGAAATTAGTTTCGTTTGATGTAACAAATTTCTTTCCATCAACTCCACCTAAAGAAATCTTTACCTTTAATCCAAGAACTTTTCAATAATAGTAAATTACCGGATTTTGTAGTGGAAGATTTAATTAATTTCAATTCAATTTTTACTTTTTTATTTGTTCATTTTATGTTGTTTTTTGTTTTTAGTTTTAGTCAAACTGGTGTGTATTGGTTTACAGTTTTTCTAATTTTCTCTCTTTTTTAGAAGTTGTTGTGCAAGTTTACAATATCTCAATATAAAAAAGACGCACAGGCAACCTCTTTTTAACACGCAATGTCGGCGCTCCTTCCACTTATAGCGAGTACCATCGGCTTTCGGTAGAACACCTGGCGATAACAAACGCAATGTCCTATCGTCGAATCGACAAAAAACTTAGAAAAAGGCCTATAGTGTCTCGAGAAATTTAAAAATAGCTAAATAAAGTACTTTTTAAACTATTTATTTTTTTATTTTTTAACGCTTAGAGTTAGTAAACTCGATTAATTGAATAAATGCTATTTACACGACTACTTACAATTTTTTTTTAAACGAACGTTGTTTTTTAATTATGCGTAAAATTCTGGCATGAATTACCTTTTAAAACAATGCAATTGGTGTTATTTTTTATGGTTAATATTCTAGAAAAAATATTTTGTAGTTTTTCTACTTTTTAAATAAATTTTGTTTTTTGTTGATTGTGTAATACGCAATTTTTTTTGAAGAAAGAAAAATACTCTATTTTTTTTTTCTTTTGAGCTTTTGTTTTAAATTTAAAAGGGATTATCCCTGTTTTTAACTCTTTGATTCTGCACTTTTGTTTTGTATACTTTTTGTATTTACAGTGAATTTATTTTTTTTACTACAGTTTATCATTTTTTAATTTTTTCTTCATGTGTTTTCACAATAATGCGTTCTTATATTATATATTTTATCAATAATGTATATAAATTTCTTCTTGCTTTATTTAATTTTTTTTTTTATATCTATATCTACGCAGAAGTTAAGTAAGCGAAGCGAGTTGCATTAAAACAATTCTTTGAGTAAGAAAAGTTAGTGTACAAGCCGCAAAACGGTTAAAATTGTTTGTGAAGCGGCAACCTTATGGACCGCGGAGAAGTGGCTGAACTAGGATCGCGAAAAGTATTCTACTTTGTTCTTTACAATTTGAAGCGAGAGCGAAGCGAGCCCTGTTCAAGTTGCAATTAAATTTTTTTTGAGTAGGCATAGTTAGTATTAGCGAAGGGGCAACCCCATGAAGCCGAAGCGGCGCTGGACTAAGATCAAGGAAAACGACCCAACTTTGATCTTTATAAGAGAGAAACAAACAGTGTTTTTATTAGAGTTGCATTAAAACTAATTTTTTTGTAAGAGAAGCAGCTTACGAGCAACAGCAATACAATTGTCTTGAAGCGGTTCTGGTTTAGGTGGCAAAAGACGACCCTATTTTGATCGTGACAATTTGGCGAACAAGAAAAGCTAGTGTTCAAACTGCGAAATGGCTCGAGTTGCCCGCGCAAGCGGCTCTAGTTACTGACAATATTACAGATTCCTTCATTTGTGTGAGGTTAAGACTCCTCATTACCTTTTATTAAAAGTCATGGTACTTTATCAAAAATGTACGCTTTCATTTCAATTTTTATCATTATTTTATTGGTTTCAACTGTTTTAAGCTGTACCGTAATTAAACAAATTGTGAAGTGGCTTTTTAGTGACATTAATAGCTAACAACAACTTTTATTTAAAAAACTCAAGATGTATGTTCAAGTTAAAATTATCAGTTCATCAATTCAAAATACCATTTTGATAAAACCAACATGTAGACCACGTTAAAATTAAGTTTATAATAATTGTAAGTCCGTTTTTTATAATGTCTTTTCTCTAATAGCTGTACTGTTTATTTTTTTAGCACCTAAAGATGACAATTTAAATATATTTTTTGTCGAAACTAGTGTATTGGCGAATATATACGATTTAAAGTTTTCATAATCTCCTGAGTTCCAGTGTGCCAATTCTACCTAAAATGGATACCCATTTCCAATTCTTTAAACAAATAAAGACAGGTCATTACTTGAGGTGAGAAATTAACAAAGTAAATAAAAAGAAAAAGTATGAAAGGATTTGCTAAATACTTAAAAAAGTCACGTAGTGAAATAGGTATAAGATAGATATGGTAAAGGCAAAGATAAGAGTATTGTTATTGTTCTGGCAATGTAATTCTTGCCGATAAAATAACCACTATACAATTCAAAAGATAAAGTCAACAAGTCGCTTTATAATAAGACTAATAACAATGACGTTGGCTGTACATTCGACCATATTACAAAATCCATGTGATAACAATTTTTGACAACATTTAATAGTTGTCATTTCTAAATTTGTTATAAAAGTAACCACCACTTTACAACCAACGTTGCATCATAATCAACGCCTCTCAAATGGGACAATCTTTAAATCAGTATTTAAAAAAATCTGTGATAAAGGTAACCTCGCAACCAACTAAACTTATACTTGTAACTAGCTGCAGTCACGCAATAAGCGGCACATTGAGATTAACACCATTAACACAAGTCTGTTTTGCAATCATCCCCTTGCAACTATCCTCATTAACTCAAATATAAGTATGTTTAAAAAAATTAGATGACGACGGTTACTTGACAGCGGCAAGGTGTCCCATCACAGAGACCTAGAATTACTTTGTCTATTGAGGCACAGAATGTCAAGAAATATAGATATGACTCTGAAATACACGAAAGCTGAAAAACCTTAAAACTGGCAAAATTACGCCAAAACTATTACTACAGTCGAAAGAAGAGTTTCTATGCAGTAACTAACTAAAACTGATGTAGAATCGCTATTCACTAACGTACCAGTCGACGATACACATAACATCATAAAACAACTGTGCACAACCCATGGGTTAAGAGAAGACATACCAGAGCTAGCAAGAATATGTCTGAATACAACTTACTTTCTATGGAACGGAGATTTCTACGAACAAAAATCAGGTGCAGCCATGGGATCACCATTATCACCGGTTATTGCGAATATCTTTATGGAAGCATTCGAGCAAGAAGCCATTCAATCCAGCGAACAGAAACCGAAATGCTGGTTCAGATAGGTGGACGATACCTTTGTCATATGGCCTCATGGGAAAGAAGCACTTACTGTATTTCTTAACCACCTCAACACCCAGCACGAAAGGATCAAGTTTACCATGGAGACAGAAGAGAATAAGGAGCTTCCCTTCCTGGATGTTCTAGTGAAACGAGGGGATAACAACAAGTTGGCTCATAGTGTATATCGTAAAAAGACACACACCGACCGATACCTCCATGCCACATCACACCATCATCCACAGCAGAAGCGGTCTCTAATCAAAACTTTATTGCATAGAGCTGACAAGATTCCTGACGAGGTTCACAAGGCAGAAGAACTTCGACACGTCCAACAAGCCCTAATGAAGAACGGCTATACCAGAAAAGAAATAAGAGCCGCCTGTCGCAGGAAATCCGAAAAGAGAAGGAACAGGTCACCACCTACGCTCGTTTGCCATTCATTGCTGGAGTAACTGACAAATTAAGAAAATCATTGGAGAAGAAGAATATCGGTGTCAGGTTTGGAACGGTTAGAAAAAATCCAGCAACTACTACCTTCTAATAAAGATAACCTGCCGAAACTCTCAACAAAAGGGGTCTACCAAATTGATTGTTCATGTGGAAAGGTCTACATTGGTCAAACCGGACGCAACATAAAATGTAGATTAAAAGAACATCACCGAGACGCCAAGTCCAGAGCGGTAGATAAATCAGCAATCGCAGAACATCTACACGAAAAAGGAAAACACATCATCAACTTCGAGGAAACTAAAGTTCTATCAAGGACTAACAACTACTATCCAAGGATAATCAGAGAATCCTTAGAAATTATGAAAAATAAAAAACAACTTCAATCGAGAAGACGGTTACCGATTAAGCAACACGTGGAAACTAACTCTTCACAAAAACAAAGAAAACAAATGTCGCCACAAAATTAGTCGATACCAAACAGAAGATCAACCAACCATCGAAAACCCAACCACCCGTCACTGATCGACCTCTACCAACCGTAACGGAACATAGGTATATAACGAGGAGCAGAAGACAACAACATCAGTCTTTAGAGTAACTTCTGAAGAAGCTAACAGCATGGTTAGCGAAACGTCAAGCAGAGAACGTAGGAAGGAAGGACGAACACGGCTCAACCCGGAAGATAATAATCTTAGTAACTAAAACTACATGATGGACAAAAATATTAGAATAAGAAATCCATAGTGGTCACAGCGGAGATTTTCAAGTATCTGTTAAAGACCAGCTCTCGTAGAATTTCTGAAAAACGATATTCTGACAATCGCCAAAGGTGGTGGGGCGTAAGAAAAAGTTGAAGAGTGGTCGTCGTTTAGATCAGCCACAACCTCGTTACAAGTGCTTCAAAGTATCTAAACATGTGTATAAATATTAAGTACAAATATCAAAGTAACTGAACATTCTAATGCGTGTTCTTAAAATCGGAGATATTAACCTGATATTAAACGATCAAGGTGAGGTTTCCTTCAAACGTTTTTATGTGCTCTAAGACACTCCTTCTTGGTGAAGGTAAAAGAACAAAAACAACTTAAATAGTTAAAATTACCAATGTTTTGCTTCGGTACTGTTTGTTTTGTAGAAAATATGTGATCTTGGGTAATTATTCTAAATCCGTTCTTTGTCTCATGAAGTTCATTTGCTATTTCCGCCCCGATTTTCTTATCTAGTAAGTATAATTTCCCATATTTTTATAGTAGTAGATAATAATGACATTCCCCTGTAACTGTAACGTCCTCGTTTACTTCTGAGATATAATAGTAGTCTCCAATTTTTTTTTCAATAGGGCTTACTGAGATGAGATGCAAATTTTTTTTTTTTTTACAACAAATTTATTACATATATAAAGTAAAATAAGTGTTCAACATGCGAATCGTAAAATAAATTTTAAACTAGTAAAAAAATATGAAATAAATAAGGTTGTGTGCATTCACGTTTACTTACGTAACTTAAATCCTTGACGGTAAGGTATCAATTTTAAAATTTAAGCATAAAAAGAAATGGATATTTAAATACCACGTAGATACAGAGGGATTTAGGGCTTTGTCCATTACGCAGTATTACATTAAAAAATTTTCTTTTTGTCTTAAATTCCAGCGCTTTTGATTCTAAGAAAATATAAGCAGTTAGAAACCGTTCTTTAATTGATTATTATCTATCTTTAGTTTTAAAAACTAGCATGAGTTAATTTGAATTCAATGAACTATATTAATAACAAGAAAGGAGTACAGATATAGCGTGTAGGCAAAAAAAAGTAAAAGCAAAATAAAACAGTATTACTTACAAATATTTAAACAAAATATGCTTACCAAATTTACTTTTAGGCCTAATGCATTAAATGCCCTTTATTTCACCGTGAAATTTAACAACAGAACGGATGATTTTGGGCCGACGTTAAGATGTGCTTCTGAACAAGAAAAGATATTCGTACTCAAAAGTATAAGATAAATATAGAAACGCATGTACTGAGTGAATTAACACTAAATATTTAGTTTCAACAACGAATTACGCGCATTAAACTTGTTTAATGTAATAGAAAGGGGCGGGGGTCTACCAAGGGGCCTTTTTTAAACATCCTGGTCCCGTTTGATAGGACGGGGTTTCATCTAATCTATTATAATACTCTTAAACATGTTACATACTTCATCACTGTTTATATATTATTCTTATAATTTTTATTTTTTCTACAACTACTTTATTGTACTTAGATGCTACTTTAGTGATGCTTAAGTTGTATACTCTTGTTCTTTTACTTTCTATTATCATTAAAATTGGTTTACTTTGTCAAGTTTACCAATCCTAGAGTTTACTAAAATACAATATGATGCAATATATTGCAATGGAAAAGTTATTTTTTGGAATAAATAAACAAAATTATGTTTAAATAAGAAATGAAAGGATAAAAATTTAGATTAAAAGTTTTCATTTAAATAAGAAGTAAAATTAAACTTAATTTGTAGTTAAGAGTTTTCTAAAATGCCAATCTATATTTTATAAACCATAATTAATTAATATTAATCAAAGAATTTGATTTGTACATAAAATATTTATTTCTGTTGTCACTTCTTTTTTGGTGAAAAATTGTTTAGTTAAAAGCTTTTTGAATTGGATTGTCGAAATATTGTTTTTGATCATTTGATATTTTTAATTCAGTTGATTTGGAGATTAGCTTATCGTCACGTTCAACTAATTAGGGTTTCAAAGTTTTCACACTCGATTTCTTCGAATTTAATCATCGCATGTCGCATTTTGTTTTGCTATCTCAAAGGTTTCTTTGTTTGATCCCTAGAAATACGCGTGCTGTGTCGGCTGCCGTTATCAATTAATTAGAGATTTGTTTTGACTAAAGAATAACATACGGCTTATACGCACGTTGTCTGAGTTGTCGGTTTTGTTTGTTACTTCTAAAAAAATGTTAGCGCAATAATTTTGTAACGTCTTTGTGAAAAAAATGATAAGAGGGGGACTCGTCTCCCTTACCTGATTGTTAATAGTTTTTAAGTTAGCCTTTAAGCAGATTCACTATGAGTATGATGTAGTTATTTGACGTGTGCCGTACCGTAAGTGCCAAAAGTTTAAATGCAAACTTTTCGTGGGCGCGAGTGAAAATTAAATTTTATATGTATCCATAAAAAGGACCTCTCGTTTCGTGGCCGTGAAAGAGAATAACGTTTGATTAATGTTGAAATCAAATCAACCGCACTGCGGATGTCGAACAATCTCTTGTGCACACAAAATTTTAATTAAGAAACATGCAATCTGGTTATGGGCATATTAGACGAGATTTTGGATTAAAATAAATGGAGCCTGGTGGATTATTCTGTGTTTAATGGTTCCGAGTGGATTGTTTATTAACAAATGGTTCATATTTCGCATTTTAGATTAGAAGAAAGAAGTAAGTACTCTTTTAATTCAGACACTTCCGCGAGTTAGTGAGTTTCGATATGTTTACGCGTATTAGGTACCGTCTAGGTTAAATATAGTTTTTTGGGTTGTAGTGGTTTAGCATGATCGAACCGAGTCCAGAGCATGTTACGTTTGTGTTGTTGTTACACTAAATGAATTGCGTTTATGATTAAGCCGCGGATTCGTTTTGTCTATTTACTCAATATTTTTTTGAATTACTTTTCGTCTTCGTAAAGGTAAGTGAGAGACATATCTAAATCCACCCCCTCGGCGATGGGCTAGCTTTAGCATTTGTTGTGCCGCGTACTTGATCTTCAGGTTTCGTGGTGTGACACTGTTTAATTAAAGAAACAACGATAATAATTAAGTTTTGTGTAGCGATAACGCTTGAAAAAAGTGTATCAAAGTTAGTTGCCGGAATAAAAATAACTATGCGTGAAAAACTTAACAAAACAATTTGAGTGCTGCAAGGTTAAAGAGTGAGATAAGACAATCACCATGTAGAAGTAGAAATAAAAAAAACATTTAAAAAGTCTAACGTCCGAAGTAAAAAAAGTGAAAGAAGGGTAATTCAAGTCCCAACGCGAAGGAATGATTTCGTACTTTTAGTATCAAATAAGCAAAACAATTTTTTTTTTATATAAAATAAATTTTAATGTTTTCCAATAGATTACAACAAGTAATTACTCAACCTTCAACAAAATTAATTGGTAAACAAAAAAAAAACAATGAAGATTGACACCATAATTTATCATTGGTACTTAGGTCGGTTATAAGAACTTATTTCTTTTGTTATTTGTGAATTGAACTCTTTATGCATACGTCTTATGAAAAAAAAATCTAATATGTAAAATTTTTGTAAAAAAACCTGTTGTGTAAAGTTAATTAAATTCCATGTGTAAAACTAATTCTTTTATTTGGGAACGGACTCACAAACCTGAGATTAGAAATAATAAATAAATAAACAAGATGTCTCATAGCTAAACCATATATTTTTTTATATGCGAAGTTGGTAATCCACCGCAACATATTTTTTGACTTGTGACTTTGTAAACAGTCTTTTTCTGTAATAAATTGTTGTAACAATATATTATGAAATGCACTTTTTACTTACCTATTTATTATTTTTCTTTTACATTTAATTAGTAAATACTATATAAATAGTTTTTATCTTGCTCTTATGATGTGTTTCGTAATACATTTGAAAAGTTTTTAATTTAAACTTAAGAAATACATTAAAAAAAACCTTTGTTATTCAAAAAATTATTAATCACATTAACTTGCAAAGTGAGGTCTTGTTGAAGTTTTAACCGCTTTAAAAGTAAGTACTCGTAAAGATTACAATTTTCGTATTAGAATTTTCGATTTACTTTAAAAGAAAAAAAAATTAAGTTAATACCTGCATACGTTGCTAAACTATAACTTCAAGAAGAACAATTTAATTAAAGTAGTAGTAGGTACATAATAAGTATTGATTTGTAAAATTGAGAAACTTTACATCCGTTTGTAGAGCTTTATAGTCCGCCTGAGGACGATACACTTCGCCGCGCTTGCTTTGAGCAAAAAGCTCCACTCGTTGAATTACGCTTGACGGATCTCGAAATAGTTCTGGCACTTCCGTTCTACCGTAAAATTTCTACACAGAAACACTTTTTTTATTTAAGGTTTTCTTTGTCCGTTTGCACGGTCAGCTTTACTTTTACTACCATTAAGTTAGAAGTTCCTTTTGAATACTTTTATTCTCAAAAATTTATACGTTTACTAAAAAAATTAGTTTGCGAATCTTTTTCTACTATATAAAATGTACTATACCGATCGAATTTTAAATTGAATGTTAGTTCTATGCAAAAATATCTCTATATAAACAGCAAATTCACAAGTTTCACTTTTTACAAACACTGTGACGGTAATTTTTATTAAACTTTTTCTGTCGCTGCCACTGATTGAAGTGTTTAAATTCTGGTTGTTTTATGGGGAGTTTTACCCTTAACCCTGCATCAGTCGCGTGTTATTTTCTTACAAGATTAGTCGCGTGGGGTACAAATAAATTTCATTGTATAATTATAGTTTATTATATTGTTTCTAACAAAATGTGCAAAATAAACACAATACAACATAAAATAATGTTTTTAAGTAATCGTTACTCTTGACTGAAAGAAATTATTTAAATTAGTTATCACAACCTAAACAGATTTCTTTCAAATGTTCATTGCACGCCCACTTTGATCACTTGCTACAAAACTTTCTTGATTTTTTATCTCGTGATCGAGGACAGTAGAAACAACGACCAGTTGACGTTGTTGGACGTGGTGTGTCATTAATTGGTACTTCTCCAACTAAAACCAAAGCTCTACGACGGAGTTCTTTTGGGATTTGTGGTATGGTTGATCTTCGGGTAATTTGGGGTTTTATCATTTCCCATACAAAATTTTCTATAAACTGTACCCTGCTAATTTGTTTTTTTTCATTTGGTTTTATGTTTTTAAAAATGCAATGTGCGTTTATTGCTGCTACATTCATCAAATTATAAAATACAACCATCGGCCAACGTCGAGTGTTCCTAGCCACGTTATTTTTTGAATAAGTTGATCAACTAAATCAACACCAATTTTCGTCTGATTGTAGAACGTGACAATCTCTGGCTTTCGCTTATCCGAAGAAGTGTCTATAGCTTTGTCAAAATGCATGCTTGATAAAAGTAGTACAGCTTTATTTTGTGAGAGCAGTACGACACAAGTGTCATGTTCTCTTGGAAACCAAACAATGACGAATATAGACCTCTACCTTTACAAGGCAGAAATTCTTTTGGAATTTCTTTTTATTTTTTTTACAGTTCCAACGTAGGTGATTTTTTTCTAAGAGTTCATTGATCAAAGGCACACTGGTAAACCAATTATCACCCGTAACGTTTCGGTTAGTACCTTGTATCGGTTCAACAATCCTCAATACAATGTCCTTAGTTTTATTTGATTGTTCGTACGGACCTGGTGGTTGTGTTCCAACGTATGTCTCTAAGTTTAGAGTGTAACCAGAATTAGCATCCACTAAAGCAAACGTTTTGATCCCGTATTTTGTAGGTTTGTTCGGTATATATTGTCTAAATGAGCAACGCCCTCTAAATGCAGGTAGTTGCTCATCAACGGTTAGAAACTCGCTAGGACTATAATATTTTATAAAATTATTTACCATTAGCTCAAAAATCTCTCGAATAGCAGCAAGTTTGTCAAGTTCACGACGAATAGAACGATCTCGGAAGTCGTCAAATTGCAAACATCGTAGTAAAAAACGAAACCTTGATTCGCTCATTGACAAATAGCATGATTCAAGTCCGTTTCCTTTTGAATTGTCCCAAAGTTTATGGACATTTTTCGTGAACTTCGAAAAGCTCCAATGAGATATAATAGCCCAAGGAAAGCTCTTATTTCTATTTCGTCAGTCATTCTTGCATCACGTTGTCTGGTAAAGTTTTGTTTTACGTTTTCGATGTATAAGTTTGTACAAAAAGTTAAAATTTTATTATTGATTCGTCTAAGTAAAGATTTATTGCTTCAACTTCAGAAGTTATGTTACGGGCTGCTCCCAAATTTCCTGGTTTTTGGGTAATTATATTTCTAGCGCGCGTTCGTACATTACTAGGAAACGATGCTTTTTCCATTTTGTATCAGAGTCTTTACCACAAAAGTGATCAACAGGAGTTTCATATTTTGTCTCATCTTCGCTCCCTTCCTCTTCTGTATTTGAATTATGGTCACTTTCGATAACAATATCTTCTTCCTCTGTATCACTATCATCGTTCACATCTGAATTGAACTCAAAATTGTCTTGTTCTAATTCTTCGTACCACTTCATCCATACATTCGGATCTCTGCTAGTTTCAAACTTTTGTTTTTTTGGTGCAGACATATTGCCTGTACGAGGGAAAGACGAAATAAAATAAGTAAAATAATTTTCAAAGAAGGTAGTAATTATTATTACTTACTACTTTAATTGCTTATAGCTTAAATTACGAATAAAAATTTAGTTTATTTGTTATCTAAACGTAGTTAATCGCGTGGGGTGATTTTGTATCCCACTTCACTTTTAGTAATATAACGAACACAACAACGATTTGGGAAACGTTAAAACACTGTAGATAGGTTAATACAGATGTCACTGAGAGGTATAGAAAGCGGAGTCTGCGCAACATATGCACGCGATGGGGTATGTGTATGCAAAGTGGCGCAGGGTACATATGTACCCCGCGCGATTATCGGAGGGTTAAGTGACTTTATGTAAAATGGTGGGAATAGTAGGAACTGCGATTTCCTGCGTAGTACTCGTTTAACGTTGTCATTTTCTAGTTGGTGGTTTTCAAAGCTTCATCTACAGGGTGTGTCTCGACGATAGCAGGTTAGACAAATAATGAGAACAAAAAAACCAATTCAGCTGAAAACCTGGAACTTCGTTATTTTAAATATAATGCCCCAATTTTTATTTTATTTTTGGATTCTGCATAAAATATAACGTCTTCTACTATGAGGTTTGGCGTATCCATCTCTTACCATTATTAAGAAATTTTAGGCGTAGCAACGAAAATTTAAATCTACTGAAAAATTAATATTTCATGTAATATAAAAAGCAGTATTGGACTATGTCTTCAGTATTAGACATTTTAAAATTTATTTCTAGTAAAGGTCCGGGTAATATATCATGCCCCTATATACATAAACTAAATAGTTTTTGTGTTATCTAATTTTTTTACTTTTCTGGGAGTTGATGTAATAAATTAATAGTGTGTTTTGTAATCTGTTTTAGCCAACTGATTGAAGGTATCATACGACAAGCAGCAAAACAGATTGCAAAGCATACTATTAATACTACATCATTTCCAGAAAAGTAGAAAAAAAGCAGATAACACAAAAGAAAAGAAAGTAGAAAAAAAGCAGATAACACGAAAATCATTCAGTTTAGGTATAGAAACATAATACATCAGCGGATATGTAATTAAATTCTGCATCAAATGAGAATATTAAAAAAATCACTTGTGATTTAAAAAAATTGGCTCCTTGACTATTTTAATTTTCTTAACTACCGTTACTCCCAGACTTCCCTAGAAATAAATTTGAAAAATGTTTCATGAAATATTAATTTTTCAGTAGATTCAAGTTTTCATTGTCGGAAATAAAAAAAAAATTAGTGCATTTAAAATAACAATGCTGGTATAACCGGAAGTGACATTGCTATGTAAATATTTTCAGTAAATAGACCATGTCCACTTGTATAAAGTTATAAGTTTTCAGTTAATTCGGTTTTTCGTTCTCATTGTTCGTCTAACATGCTATCGTCGAGACACACCCTGTATACTAAAAAACTATTGTTTTTGAGTAAGGGTTTTGTGGAAATATTTTTAAACAACGTTTAACAAAAATAAAAAACAAAGAATTAAAAATGAACAAGGATCATATTAATTAATAAATAATTCCTTGTAAATGGTTTCATTATGTAAATCGTCCGTAAATTAAATGTGTGTAACAGAGCACTTTAAATTACATCGGACTTTATAATTAAACATATTTTTTTGAGAACGATACCGAGTAACACACAACCTTTAAAACAAACTCCCGAGTTTAAACTTCCTATAAAATTCTTACTTTACCGACATCCATATACAGGGTGGGGCACTACTAACAAATTATTCTATAGCATTAAAACGACAAATAATGTTAAAAATTTTAAAGCCTACATATGTCAAGATTATTCAAAACCACATTTTAAAAATATTTTGGATTGTACAGGGTGCTCTAGAAACACGTACCATATCAAAGTTGGATTATTTTAAATGGATCACCCTGTATTTTTTTATATTTTTGAATTGTACGATAAAAAATAATGTATGTTCTTTAACATGTTTCTATACCTACTTACTTCCTTTTCTGAAATAAATCTATTTTACCTGATTTGCAGACCCTCCAAAAAATGCAATAACTTCAAGATAAATAAGAACAAGCAACTTTGGTTTACACCACCTTACTAAGAGCCTTCAACATCTTTTTGCAATATTTACTATTATGTTATGATGTACAGGGTGTTTTTAATACTACCGCATAACACTAACGACTTAAAACTTAAATAACTTGTTTAACTTAAATGGAACACCCTAAATTTCTGTAGCCTGTTGAAAGCTGGAACTAATTACTTTTTAGTCGGTATTAGAGTTACTATGATAGTTTTTGAGATATTTTAAAATTTGATAGTTAAACAATTTACAATGTATGTACTGGAGTCTAAGTTACCTGTCAAATATCCGCAATATGGACATTATCTTGCAACTTTCAGTTTTAAATGTTTACCTTAAAAATATTTATTTTTTTTTTTAAATAAACAGTAATGTGCTTATGAATAGTGTCCCGGGCTCTAAGAGTCAGGCGAATTACGCACACCGGTCACAATTTACCGATGTTTAACAACAGCAACCGTTATTTGGTACATTAAAAATCAATCATACTGTAAACATCGACAAACTTTAATCTGTTAACTAAGAATGTAATGCAAATCGCTCTAATAGTAGTACGATAATTTCCAAAACCATTATTTTAAGAATTTTTTTAACAAAGTTACCAATGTTTATAGTGTCATCAATTTTTGCTGAAACTAATAACGGTTGCTGTAGCTTGTGATAGGTGGGTGTGATTCGACTGACTCTTAGAGCCTGGCCTAAGTCATTAGCACATTTCTGTTATTTTGTTCTAAAAAATTTTTGTTTCAAGTAAAATCTATTTATCTCAAAAACTGATGTAAGTTGGTATAGGGGCATGTTAAAGAACATACATTATTTTTTATCCTACAATTCAAAAATAGAAAAAAATGCAGAGTGTTCCATTTAAAATAACCCAACTTTGATATAGTACGTGTTCTGAGCACATACAATAAAAATATTTTTAAAATGTGGCTTCAAATAATCTCGATATATGTATATTTTAAGACTTTTACATTATTTGTCGTTTTAGTGGTACAGAATAATTCGTTGATAGTATATAACTAAAGCGTTATGTAACTGCCTGTGGTGTGTGTTCAGTTTCTTATATGATAAAACATTGGCAACAATATTCCATTCATTCTGTGTATAGTTGGCCCAACTGTCACAAATAAATTTTCAGGGTGAACCATTAGTGGGTCCACGGGCGATATCTCAGAAAATATTGGGTTTATAAAAGAACTTTCTTAATGAGAGTTGTAGAGATCAATGAGTTGCACATTATAAAATTTGTTTATACAAGGTTCTCCATTAAAGCGCGACATTCCAAAGTTATGGAGCCATCTATTTTTTATTCCAAATTTAAATGCCTTGGAAAATACTTACATCACCTTATGAATCATGTATAATGTCTAAAATGGCCGGTTTTTGAACTATTTAATTTTTTTGAAAAAGTTAAATAACTAAGTTATCTTGGAATTTATCCAACTTCAATTTTGCAGCATTACTATGCTAACTAAAGTTACTTGTTCACCTTTTCAACCTTGCTAAATTTTGAGTAATCAATTATTTAAATTGAACTCCTTAAATTTATAGATAACTCAATTATTTCAAATGTCACCATCTAATTTTTTTATGTGTCTTTGAACGTAAAATTTTATAAACTTTCTAATGGTAAGATTGTATGTATCTAATTCTGAAAAAGAATTCATGAGATTTTCACACCTACAACCGTTAGAATTTTTCAAGGCATCCAAATATTCAACAAAAAATGGGTCGTGTAACTCATTTTTTTTTGAAAATTATCATCAATAAATGAAGTAAGCGATGGAATACCAAAAGTTTATTATTTATAATGATAAATAAGTAGGTAAATTTTTTTAACTACCAAAAAAACACATTTTTAATAGTCTCATCTGATGCATAATTTAATTCTTCAAAAAAAAGTTCCTATGAAGTTTTTACGTAAAATGATTTGGAAAGCAGGAATTTAAGATTTTATGATTTCCCATTGGTTTTTCTACCGTTCACCACCCGGTATATAAAGTCTCAATCGTTTTACACGCAGATACAGAATTAAAAAAAAATAGGTGTTTATAGTTAAAATATCAAAGCTGACAAGTGGTTCATGAAAGTGGGACACCCTGTACAATTGAAAATATTTTTAAATTGTAGTCACTGAGGAACATAAAAAAATGGTCAAAACTGATTATATAAATCTACTTTTCATACTATACGGAGAGGCGGTATAACTCAAAAGTTACATAACTAAATGCTTGCCTGTGGTGTGTGTTCAGTATCTTATCTGATAAGTTATTTTGCCACTTTAACAGCATTGACAACTAGATGCCATACATTTTGTGTATAGCTGACCCAACTAAAGTATAATAAAAAACTAATGTTTCTTAAATTGTAACTATATTATTTCAAAATGTAGACGTCCTTTCTTGTGGTCGTGCAATTTAAATGGCCTAACTCGTGTTCTTTACACGAATGGAGCTATTTTTTGTTGGTGTTGGAACGCGCGTTGGTGGGATGACGTCTTTTTCCGTGAATCGCATCCAAGAATTTTGTAGTGGTTTCGTTGCCTTAGTTTGAGGGTGGAAGGATCTTATCTCTTGTTTAATAGTGGTTTGTGAAATGCCAAACCCTTTATCAACAGCAATCTACGTAAATTTCAGCGCCGTAACTAGAAATTTTCCTTCCTTAGTGTGTTTTGGGAAGCCTATTCTGTCGTTTGTAATTTTGTATCACGAGTTTTAAAACATCAAATTTTGTTATTGACCGTTACTACAGGTGTTCAACCTATCGCCAAAGCTTCATTTCGTTGGTGCAGCTTTTCGAGGATTTGGGCTGTTCTCTTATCTTCTGTTATTAATTAGCCTATACCTACACAAATAGCAAGACCACTACTTATTCATGTAACTACATTCTAATAAAGACGTATATCAAGTTATTAAGTAATCTAATCAACACTTTTCTCTGTTTAAAACATTTTGCGATAGACTTGGTTATTTCAAAAACCATTTTTTTACATTTTGCATGCAATTATGTAAGACACTGCTTTCATAAGCAAAGAAGAGTTAAAAAATATTTAAATAAATATAAGTTAACATAATTTAATAAAAATAAAAACAAATATTTATAAAAAAAATATTAAGGTTTCAGGAATGCGACAGAATTGAAAATTAATAATCAGTGAATAATAAATTGAATGGTTTTTTTAATTTGCTCGACGTATGATAATTTTGAAAACAGGCGACTGAACAAACAATACATCACATTTTTCGCAACAAAACGTGGCATTTTTCCTTTTTCTAGGTCTTAAATTTATATTGGAACATATGAATGTTATAATATGTATACTCTATAAGAGTCCGTCTAGGTACAGGTAGGATGTATAAACAACTTAGTAAGTTGTAATCGCCGACGTTTTGCCCACTTGTTGTGTAGACTTCATCAAGGTTGTTTACAAAAACGAGTTGGTAGTCAATTAATTAAGTTTATCCAAATTTAAGTTGACTACTAACTCGTTTTTAGTAGACAGCTTTGATAAAGTTCACACAACAGTGGGAAAAACGTCCGAGATTACAACTTACTGAGTTGTTTATACATCCCATCTCTACTTATATGGACTCTCATAGAGTATACACACACACATTATAAAAAAATTTGGGAGCAACTTACTTGTACAATATGAATTTTATTTTTACGGCGTATATATATAATCTGCAAAAAAATAAACGGACACTTTTTATTTATATTTAGGCAACTAAACTTACAATGGAATTCAAATTGATAAATTTGGCAACAGAACAAAATGTGAACAATAATAGAGAGGTGTGTTTAGAAAGTGGTGTATAAATAATAAATTATTATTCACTCACTATCGAAAAGAATAAAATGTTTTATTCATATCGGTAGTATATTGTTGGTTTAATTTTATCTTAACAGAAATATTTTTCATGTGCCGTTCATATTGCTTCTAATTTTAATTCGTAATTGGACAAAGAAAATGTAAGTTTTAATCTCGCACCACAACGCATTTCTCATTGTTAATACGGTTCTGATCTTGAACTTAAAGACTAATTGAAAATTGTCTTTTAAATTTATAAGTTGGTTCTTTGTTTAGAGCGTACGGTCTATAAATATACTACTATTTCTTGAGTACACTTTCGTCGTTATCTTCCAAAATTCCAGTTTCTGATTTTCTATTTTACAGTAAGAAAAACGTAAAGGGTTGGTTCTTATGATAAAAATAACGTAGAAAAGCGTTTGAAAAGGATATGGTATACTTCGAGTACAAACTTGTTTTAATCTTTCAATGCCATTGTAATCTAATGACGACAATTTTATACGACTACTACAGATGAACACAATGCATGTTTACTTATTACCCATATATTATTCTATTGCATTGCTAAACGGTAAGTTGCCTCAATATCCGGGTCAAGCGGAGTCATCATTAGAAACAATGGGAACAATTGTAGCCCTTAGAGAATTGGGGTTTTCCATTCGTGAAATAGCTGCATCTATAGGTTTATCGGTAGGTTGAAAATCTGTATAGCCTTTTAAATGGCAGATATGTTATGCAGACTTTTGTTTCATTAAGTTTTGTATTAGAAAAGTGAGGTCCATCACTGGGTTTGCCGAGAACAAGAAGATGCAGATAATGGACGTCCACTGCATACTGCACGCAGAAGTGCAAGACCACTTATATTAACAAAAGCGGAACGGGATGATATAGTTGCACATGTTCGGAACAGGACCTTTACAACAACAACAGTTATAAGAGAAAGGTTTCAATTACAATGTACTGCAAAAACGGTTAGAAATTCTTTAAAAGCTGATGGCATACGCTGCAAAAAAATTCAAATCACTCCAGAAAACTCTGGAATACGATTAAAATGTGTAGAACAGCACTTACATTTTGATTGGAGAGGGGTAATTTTTTTCCCCGAAAAAACGTTTTTCACTTCGAAAAATTCTCCAAAGATGCTTTGGAGAGCTAGAAACACAGATACCTTCAACAATATATGAAACCATCTAAGAGAAGTGGCAGAATTAGTGCTTCATATTGGTGATAGATGAGTGACGCAGGACCAGATGCATTACTGCAATAGAGGGGCGGTTGAATGCGAAAGTATACTTTTTAATTTTGGAACAAGCTATGCTATCATCGGTAAGGATTATCTATCCGGAAGGACCTATAACATTTGTTTAGGACAATTCTCCAATTTATATCGGTGGTTTAGTGTAGGACTCTATATGAGTTTTATTATACAAATTCGATTTATAGAACAAAAATAATAATTTTTGGGGTATACAGGATGGTTTTGATATCAAAATGAAGCTAAAATTAGTCCGTATAGCTGTTGTTATAGGAGTCAGCTGAATTTCACGTTATTTACAAAATTTGTCAATACAAATAAAAGTTTTCATAATGAAAGAAAACTAGTATTGGGTTGCTTAAAGAATCAACATTCCTAAGTTTTGACAATAAGGCTGAAAGGAAAGTCATTAATAAGCAAATAAAAAGCTTTATTCCCAAGCAACAGTTTCGAATAATATTAGAACTAAATTAAATAGGAAGGTTACAATAAATAAACATCAAAAATTACAAATTTTTATTGATAAATTTTTAAAAAGACCGTGTAATTCAGCTGATTTCTGATAGCGAGCGCTATGCACAATAATTTTTGCTGCGTTTTGATACCAAAATGATTTTTGTCACTTGAAAGGGCGAGCAGGAATTCGAAAAAAACCAGTTTACAATGCTAAATCTCTATGACCCGTTTTCCAAAGCACCACCCAGTTTAATGTGTTTTACTATATAGGGTTTTCAAACTGAAGTCGGCATTATTGCTAATTTCGATATTATTAGAGTTATAGGGTTGGACTTTAGCTCTGTCATTTTTGACTTTAGGATACAAAATAATGGGACACTTTTTGTTCAGTATTCAATTTCCTATCGATTGAGAAAATTGTATACAGAGTGTCACAATTGAAAAAATGGAACAATTTGACATAACTCGCGAACGCGAAGTTTGATTTTTATTCTGTTTTCACCATAGTGATGAGAGAGACAAATGCTACTAGTTTCCTATTCAATCGACCCTATTGCTCTAAAAATAAAAGTTTAAAACCCTGTATATTGCTCTTAAAAGTTCACAATTAGGTAATCAAATTTCTAAACCACAAACAATTACCTCTTGGTAATATTCAAATAAAATATGAATCAAGTTTGATAGTAGGAAATGTTTTATTAACTATTTTGTATACTTAAAAAGAAATAATGCACTTTAATTGATTACTGAGACATTGAAAGACAAAATAACTTATCCTTTCGACAAAATTCTAAAGTTTCAATCTAATGAAAACAATTTTAAATGTAGTAATATTCGCTTTTAACGTCCTAAGACAAACAGAATCAAGATTATAAATGATACTAAACTCAAAAAAAATATAACATTTTACGGTGAAATTTCTGCATCTTCAGACCACAACAAATTTTATGATGTGAATAATTCATCTTTGTCTATTGTTTGTTACGTTTTTATGTCCCGTATTTTGGACGTAGGTTGTAAGCCGCCTTAGAACGTGTGTCGCAAGTAGTACGGTGCGACGAAAAATTGTACTTGGGGCGCACGCTGCTAATTTGCGATTAATGGAAATTTATTTCGATTAAACTTTTGAAACGGACCGCAAACATTTTTTCTTTCTCGTTTTATACACGTGGGTGTTTTAGCATTTTCTCTGAAGTGAAATTCCCACCAAAAACTATTTAATGTGTGTGTGGGGTGGACATCGCAACCCCATTCTAACAAATTCTACATCCGCGTATTACGTATGTAGTAAACGCGGAAACAATAACAAACAATTGGAAGTAAGCAAGTGCAAACTCAGCTTTTTTAATGGTCTTGCTTATTAAGCACACTAACCTACTTCTCATGTATAAAACGAAGTAGGTACAACAACACAATTCAGTTCGGTTCAAGAATTCGTCAGTTCAACACACAGTCCAGTTCGCCATCAATACGATGTAATTCATTCCGGGCCACCGCCCTCCACCTCATTCAATGATGTAACGCACCTTGGGCTGATGGACCACAAACAAAGACGTTTCATCAACACCATCGCCCGAGGAAAACCAGCCATAGTGAAACGCAACAACAGCTGCAACAACCACTAACACCACGACCGCTGCAACACCCCTTTCTCTGATCCCAAACCGGCGATTAGAATAAAACACCCTAAATGCCACACAGTGGTGACCCCCGACGTGATTAAATCGGAGAAAGATGAGGAGAAAGACGACAACACAACAACAGGTATAATTGCAAAATTTTTTTATACCTACGCTACGTCATCAACGGGAAAACGACCTCCACTGGGTCCGCTACGCTCGCTGCTGCCCCAACCACTGCCCGACAACACGCACGTCATATCAAGCCTGCCATGATGACACCCGCCAATACAACACGTGCCATCGCTGCGTCCGCCATGGACATCATCTGCACCGCCTTCACCTCATTCAATGATGTAACGCACATCACCTTGGGCTGATGGACCACAAACGAAGACGTTTCATCAACACCATCGCCCAAGAAAAACCCACCAAGATGAAACGCAACAACAGCTGCAACAACCACTAATATCACGACCGCTGCAACACCCCCAAACACAACGACCGCTGCAACAACCACAAACGCAACGACCACAACAGCGCCAACGAGAAGCGCACCAAACGCAGCATCCAAATCAGACCCAACGAGAAGCGCACCAAACGCAGCATCCGCAACAAGCGCCAACGAGAGCGCACCAAATGCAGCATCCATGACAGCGCCAACGAGAGCCCACCAAACGCAGCATCCACACCAGCGCCAACGAGAAGCGCACTAAACGCAGCATCCACAACAGCGTCAACCAAAACGTACTAAATGCAGCATCCGTAATAGCGTTAACGAGAGCGCAACGGACCAAAGCATCTGCAACGGCGCCAACAAGAGCGCCCCCCACAACGCAACAAGAAGACAACCGCAAAACAATTTTTTTGCCTATCTTCGCGTAACAATCATCGACACTCTATATCGTGGATCAATCCACTAAGAAGACCCATGTGGGGTTGTCATCGCAACCCCATTCTAACCAATTCTATATCCGCGTATTACGTATGTAGTAAACGAGGAAACAATAAGAAACAATTGCAAGTAAGCAAGTGCAAACTCAGCTTTTTTAACAGTCTTGCTTATTAAGCACACTAACCTACTTTGCATGTATAAAACGAAGTAGGTACAACAACACAATTCAGTTCGGCAAAGCAGTTCGGCTCATCAGTTCAGTTCGGTACATCAATTCGGTGCAGTTCCAACCGAATTATGAGGGCAGCCGAGACAACAACAAGTCACCGCGCCAGCATCAAGTGAAGACCGGCCAAAGCTCGAGTCCATCGGTGCAACTCATTTCGGGCCACCGTCTTCCGCACGACACACAACACCGGAATATCAGGTGACATTGCATAGCACGTAGTACGCCGATTACTACGTGCTGATAACAACGTTTCCATTATCATTAGAATTAGTATAGCTCGACTACGCTATGTCTAATAATAAACGCTGCTAAATTCTAATCGAACGCAACCCTTTCTCTGATCCCAAACCGGCGTTTAGAGTAATACACCCTAAACACCACATGTGCTTCACAATTTCCAATACAAATTTGCGTTTACGTTTAATCTGGTTACATTCACCGTGAGTATTTATGTTTCTTTCTTAACTAAGAACCTTCCCTATTAATGAACGACAACACCACGGCTCCGCCGTAATCAAGCCGCAGACCAACAGTAAATACCACGTCGACAGAAGTTAGCTATGTTGCATCCAGTGAGGGAGTCACTTGTGTGCTGTTTTTCTCTGCACGTCATCCCTAGAGGAATCCTTGGGTCTATTTACTTTCTCCGAACTGTTGATACCGTCGCTAGCAGAATACTTTCATTCCTGGAACTACACTCGACTATTACAGCTAAGTTTGAGTATTTAAATCACTTACTCATAAATAAAAAGGCGTATGAAGCTCAAGTACAGATGACATAAACGGCTCGATAGTTAATGTTTAAGAACTTTTATTCAGTGTATTTTCGTCAAGTTTGTTTAAATCAGCTCAATAAGGGCTGGGGTGCTTAATTTATAGCGGTTGTCGCGGACACAAAAGGCCTTTTGGGTTTGCGAGAGGTACTTACCCATTTTTTTTGTTGTTTAGATTTAGTGTAACTTGCCGCGTGTAAATGATATGTGCACGCAATGCCTTAATAGCAGCCACTTTTTCTTTAACTTGAATGAGAACTCTAAAGCTTACCTGAAATTCGACATCTTAACTAAAAGCCTGATTTATTGTAAGCGAGGCTGCTGCTAACTCACTATATGCGACAGTCTCTCTATTTTTATTACAGTATTTTACTATTTTATTTTTGATTTGTTTGTTATACTGTACTGTTTGTATCACTATTTTTGGTTTGTTTTCAATTTAGCATATTAGATATTAAGTAAAACCTTTGATCTCCTGTTGCCGGTTTTATTTCTTTCTTTACCCAGCAGGTGGCACCTTGCTAAACCAGCAGTCAGAATTCTTATAACTATTCAGAAATCCATGCAACTTCCCGACGAAGCCGGACGCTGCTGCTCTAACTACTATAAATATTTTTATCCTCCACTAATTTAGTGCGTTGCATTGAGCCAAATTCCCTTAATTTTTTCTTTCTAGGTTGTACCGTTAGAGCCGTCGCTTCTTTTGATATTTTGTAAACTACAATCGTTATATGTTACTATTGTTATATTCTTATCCGTTAAACTTTTTACGACAATTTTACCTTCCTTAAATAAAACCTTAAACAAATATACAAAAATTTAAAACTTGTCAAAACAATGATTTTTTGTTAATTAATAAGATTGAAATCCACAAATGCAATAAAATATGAAAATACTGATAAGCATTAATCCATTTTCATTTAAAAATTTTTTACGATTTGTTGGACACGCCTTGTTATAAACTTTTGAAACAACACTGTTGCCATTTGATTAATGAACATCATTATTGTAAGTTTAGTTACCTAAATTCTATATTGCAGGTGTCCGTTTATTTAATTTGTCGAGTGTACGTCAAAAGTCGTGAAATGGTTAAGATGAGTATGTTGACTATATGATTTTCTGCAAAAAAAATGTTGTTTAAATGTTATGTGACTCTTATTTGTTTGAAACCAAATTGTTTCTCTTTTTAAAATTTTGTGTTGATCAACTATTGCGTGTCTAAAACTTGACACCAGCTAGATTTAATTTCGTCAGAAATTTAACCTGATTATCTCATAATCCAATCAGAACTTAGAATTTTTTTAAATTCAACCAATCACATCAGTTTTATACTGATTAAACTTCATCTAACCTGATTAAACTCTCTCTAGCTTTTGCGACTATTAGTCTAAGTCGACTACAATTATTTTTTCCAAATTCATATGATTGAAACAAATTATTAAAAATATAAGAACAGTAGTAGCCTTTGTGTCATTATGTGAAAAATTATTGTCAAGGTGGAAACAAAAAATGCACTTACACAAAATTAATGGCAAAACGCGATAAAAATATCACTACCAATCGATTTTTCTTACTCCAAATCCTTTTGGACAAAAGCAACCGCTCGTTGATATAAAAATTCACCTGTGAGTCAGAATGAAATGAAAAAATGGCTAAGAAAATCAGCTGAAAAATGTGGATTAGATATTAAAAATATTAGATATAGATATAGATATAGATATAGATATAGATATAGATATAGATATAGATATAGATATAGATATAGATATAGATATAGATATAGATATAGAATATAGATATAGATATAGATATAGATATAGATATAGATATAGATATAGATATAGATATAGATATAGATATAGATATAGATATAGATATAGATATAGATATACAGAGTGCCCATAATCTATCTCATAACATGGGTAACTTTCTTAATATGCAAAATAGGTAATTGGTTAAATTAGGAAAGTTGGGCAGAATTACAAGCAAAATGTTAAACTTTTTTCAAATTTGACATATGTCTTCAACTTTTTGAAATTTTGTGAAAAAACTGAAAACAGTCGATTTTTTAATGTTGTCCTGTTCCACTACTACTTACTTTAGAACTGAACTAAAAATGACATCTTATACATATTTTTACGTAGAATTCGATAAAATTACTCAAAATGTCATAACCCTCTTGATTTTCGAGATATAACACAAACTTACATTTTTTAAATGGCAATCATAGTTGGCTGTGATCTTATTAAATAGCTTTTGTTTTTGCGATTTCATTGATATAAGGTTCGATATACTTTACTCTTGTATTTCTATTTAAATGCCCAAAAATGTGTTGTTGATACCATTAAGGAACAAAATGATTTACAAGTTAGTTAAACTTGAAACAAAAATTTATATTGACAATATAATACCACAAGTAGGTACTATTAATGGTTTGTAATTATGTTCTATTTCAATAATGTACAAAAGACATAAAAGTTCATATTAAATGTTCGAAATGGCCCCCGTTAACCAATATGCACATTTGACATCTTCTAACCATCTCTCTATGCACTTTTTCCAAACTGCGAGGACGAATTCTTCTAATAATCAACCTAATTCTATCTTTTAATTCTTCTACATTATTGGGTTTTTCTTTGTACACCCTGTCTTTAACGGTTCCCCACAAGAAAAAATCGAGAGGTGTGATATCAGGTGTTCTTGCCGGCCAATTAATAGGACCTGAATTACCGATCCAGCTCGGAAAACGTTCGGAAAGATATTCAGAAACAGCTCTAAAATTATGAGCAGGAGCACCATCATGTTGGAAATGAGTAAGATTTTGTACCACATTTAATGGCAGTTCATCTAACATGTCTTCCAAGTCATTTTGAAGAAATTCTAAATATCGCCTTCCATTTAAATGGTAATTGTAAAAGAACGGACCAATTATTCTGCTACCGAGGATGCCACACCACACATTTATTGAAAAAATATGTTGATCTCGTCTCTCAACAGTAACATGAGGGTTGTTCTCAGACCAATAGTTATTATTATGTCTATTAAATACACCGTTATTGGTAAATTTTGCCTCGTCAGTAAATAAAATTCTGCGCGAGAAATATGGATCGTTGTCAGTTTCTCTTAAAACCATCGAGCGTAATTTAATCTTCTCTCTGAGTCGGCTGGATACAAGGTGTTGCCGATATGAAATTTATACGGCTTGAATCGATTTTGTTTTAAAATTAAACGAGCTTTTTCTGTAGAAGTACCACACTCACTTGCAATTTCACGGGTAGATGTTTTTGGTTTATAATTTACATATGCCAAAACTCTTTCTTCGTCTTCTTGATTAAACTTTTGCTTAGCTTTTGGTTTCATAAATGATCCGTATAGTTTTAAATTATTTTCCAGTTTGAAAAAAGTCTTTTATCTGGTTGTCTTCTTTCCATATATCTTTGCAAATACATTTCACTGGCTTCATTACTATTTCTGTTGCTAGCATAATAACAAAAAGCATGTCGTTTCTCTCTTCATGTGAATACATTGTTTATTTTGAGAATTTTATGTTTTTAAAATAAATCACCGTGAATAATACAACTTACTTATGTAAATCAAATTATTTAGTTGACGACACAGGCTTTTGTTTCAACAGGTTTTTGTTTGAAGCATTTGTTTCCATAGCCTGCCTGTGTATTATTTTGCAGCTTAATTGTATCAATAAACTACTTTTAGCATTTACAAAAAAAATGTAAGAGTAAAGTATATCGAACCTTATATCAATGAAATCGCAAAAACAAAAGCTATTTAATAAGATCACAGCCAACTATGATTGCCATTTAAAAAAATGTAAGTTTGTGTTATATCTCGAAAATCAAGAGGGTTATGACATTTTGAGTAATTTTATCGAATTCTACGTAAAAATATGTATAAGATGTCATTTTAGTTCAGTTCTAAAGTAAGTAGTAGTGGAACAGGACAACATTAAAAAATCGACTGTTTTCAGTTTTTTCACAAAATTTCAAAAGTTGAAGACATATGTCAAATTTGAAAAAAGTTTAACATTTTGCTTGTAATTCTGCCCAACTTTCCTAATTTAACCGATTACCTATTTTGCATATTAAGAAAGTTACCCATGTTATGAGATAGATTATGGGCACCCTGTAGATAGATATAGATATTAAAATACGAAAAATAACTAATAATTCCAGCCGATCAACTTTGGTCTTGCATCTAGTTAAGAAAGGAGTACAGGAGCAAGAAGCCATAAAAATAACAGGACACGCTACAACATCTTCGCTTAAGCCTTATTTACAAATTGATGCAGAACACCATAAAAATATTATAAACCAACTAAAGAGAAATAAATCGATATGTATAGCATCAACATCAACAGCTACCACAACAAATATAATATCCAACAATGAATTGGAAGAAACAGTTGCTCCTTCTGGAAAATGTAATGTTTTTAAAAATTGTGTTTTTAATAATTGTTTATTTTAAATTTAATTATTGTTTATTTATAAAATACCTATTGTCAATTGTTTAATTCAGTGAATTTAATAAAATCTTGACGAAATAACTTCTTGTTATTACAAATTGATGAAAAAAATAATCGTTTCAAATACAGCTCGTTCTTCAAATTTTATTGATAAATTTTGTGTTTGGTACTTAAACTTTTTTTATTTTAAGGCAAAAACACTCAAACAAACCGAATAAGATAAAATCAAGAGCCCGCAGGGTTGTTTTCGTGTTTTTCCAAATAAAAAATTTTAGTGATAAACAAAAAATTTATCGATAAAATTTGAAGGACTCGTGGTATTACTTTTGATAAAATACTGATTATTTTATCATTTAATAAATATCAAAATATATTTGATATAGTTTAGGTTAGAACTTAAACTACATTCATAATTTCCATCACAGGATGAAAATTGACGAAACTAAATAAACTTTTGTATCGAGTACCCCCCACTAAACAAAAAACCAAGGCCAGAAATTTGGAGTAATTAAGTTTGAATGGTTTAGGTATATTGGGATTTGTCGTATGAACGGTACTCAACGTGGGTCAATAACCTCTTTGAAAACTTTATTATAAAAAATTTTAGTGAACAAAATCATTCAATTTTCAATGTAATTACTTAAAGATTAAAATGAAAATTTTAGATCCATATAATATTATAACTGAATTTTATTTGTGTTAATAAATGTAATGTGTATGCGTAATCATTAACCCCCAATAATTAAAATTTCAAATTATTTAATCAAAAACACGATGATAACAGTATCTACAATGAATGGATAACTGATTAATCCGGTATTTTCAGTGGAGGTAGTTTTATCTGCAATTACCAATTTTTTTAGAAAATTGCATTTATTTAAGTGGACAAAAATTCATGCCTTGAGCAGAAATTTTATACTTTGTAAATAACTAAAACACGGCGAAAGTTTAAAATATAGATGATTATTGCAATTAATTGCATTAAAATTGTAGAATAGCTGACAACATAGAAAATCGTTTCTAAATTGTTTTAATTGATTACCATCAAACTGTTTCGTAACACAAGCTTAACCAATCAACACCATTTTTCGCATTTTCTTTTATATTGTGCGGGTCTGATCTAAACGTTTTTCTATATTAACATTTTATAGAGGACGGGTATTTTCTTTTCAATAAAAACCTCTTTTTATCGATCTTGAGGGGCTTATGAAGGAAAGGAAAAGAACTATATACTGTCGGTTAATAATTTAACACGTACTCGAGGACGAATTTTATATCGCAAGAAAAAGATAATATTGAATGTTTTATATGTTTTGTTAAAAAAGTTGAATTTTCTTCATTCCATAACCGTCAACGAAATGTATAGTTTGATATTTTTTTATTGGCAGAGGAAACAAATACAGAATCAAAATGTCATCTAGGAAGTATCATCATAAAATTTTTCGATACTTTATTTTCTTTCTATTTGCATCATTAAGGCGAAAATGTATTTTACTTTTTTCTTAACTTTTAGTCTTAGGAAAAAATGCAAAGTGAAACCCATTAACCTTTTTTTTGCAATTTTTGTTAGGTATATATTATTTCAAATTAAAAACTGCAATAATAACGTTTTTATATACCATTATATTTCATGAGAAGGAATCGTATGAGCTATAAAATGAAGAGATTTATGAGCTGGGAATCATTAGATTTATTTTTGGAAGTAATTTTAAACCAATACATTTATTGAATTTTCTTCTAAATATTTGATTATCCAGATGTGACGGTATTATTTACGAACAAATGAAAATTTGTAATTAAAAATTGGTTTGTGAATCAAAATCTTCCTAGAGTATAGACAACTGTGTTTACACTTATGAGGTGGAGAGAAACTCTTTCAATTATGTGTTATGAATTTTCTAGTGACTTTTATTAACTTGAGATTGCCGGATTGGAAAAAATTTTCCAGTTATGCGGTTGAAAAGAGACATTACCTACTTCTTGACCGTTTGTTAAAGGTGCTACATGAACATCATCTGAAATTTAAACAGCTACACATGGATTAATTATTTAGTATAAACCTAAGTAAAAGCATCCCGTACAACAAGAGAATAAGTTTTCACCTCCTGTTCTTGTGTGAGTATACTTTTACGTTTTCATAGTCTTTCGCCATTGCGGTTTTCTATCAATTGCAGACATCTTTTTTTTTCTTCTTTGTTTTTTTCCTGGGGGTCTGTCTTGATGGTTATGCTGGCGTATGGATAATAATCCAACAATTACTTTAACATCACGAAGCTGGATCTGGATATTATTAGTAAAGGTCGCCAGCGTGAGAATTTAAACCTACGTTAGAGCCTCTTTTGTTGTCAAGGACACCACACAAGATAATACTGTTATCTAAATCATTGTTATTAATTATTTTTGTCGCGTTTTATGTACTTGTACACAGCCGTAATTTAACAGCATACCTTTGCGCTGTGTAAAGAATCTCTGTAAACTATAATAATATTTCAAAGTATTTGCTAAATTGTGTTGAGCTTTGAAACTATTTAGACAATCGGTTAAAGTCCGGTACCTCACATAATTTGTTTTTAAGTGAATTAATAACGATAATGGCCACGCGAAATTGGTGAATCGGCTGCAAGAAACAATCGGTGCTACAGCTGTCAAAATTTTATGGTACACCACGACAGCTACCTGTTCGGGTGCTCGTGCCTAAATTATTACTTAATTCTTAACTCGCTCTTCTGAGTTATTATTATTTTGTAACTGAATATTGTGCATTTCTATAAACTGTATTATATTATGTATTTCTATGTGCGTTGTGATTGAAGTATAGTCGCTATAATTATATATTTCTACCAACTTACGGTTTGTTTCTTGTGTCTACGAGTTTCTAGTGGTTCTAGAAGACCTCTTATACGCAATACTAGATGCCGCCTTATAAATCCTTTGCGCAGTGTAGAAGCCTTCGTTATAACGATTCTAAATAAGCTCACGACCACTCCCAACTACTGGAGCTGCCGGTAAGGTTTTCTAATACTGTTATCTCATTGTTTAGTTTGTTTATAAAGAAACCGTAACACAGAACAGAAAGTGACTTTACTTTATAATCGTATCAATTATAATGTTTGGGACTAGATGGCATCAACAAGTCTTGGCAATATACAAAAAAAAAATAATAAATTTAGATCATTTGAATGTAGTTCCAGAAATAAAAGTACCAATGACCTAGCTTTAAAAAGCTCTAACTCTGAAATTTGTTGTTTATTTTTGTTTAAGTTATTCATACTAGAATGTAATTTATTTTCTAGTAGAACCGTTGATACAACTACTTTTACGATCGCTTTTAATAAAGCTAAAGCACAACATTTTTTCACATTCTTATGTAATTTTTGAATAAAAATACTACTGATCACTAATTGTATAATAATTTTTCGATTAACTATAATTTTGGTAAATAAAAGATATTTGTTAAATCCTTGTGCCGTAGCATTTTTACAAAAGCACAATTTGCATTTCATCTTTTTATTGACAGGCCAATTCGTTGATGCAGATATATCTTTGTAAAGCAAACACTAATTTTTTTTTGCAACAAAGTGCCCATTTGATGTCTCTTCATCCAAAATACGCAGGAGAAAACAACGAACTTGTTATTTCTTTTTACTATTGTGCCTTTCTTGTACTTTAATGAATCTGCAAAAGCTGAGGCGAAACCTGCGTGTTTATAAAATTTGTGTTGTATGCAAGAGTATGTATATGTACATAAGATACATCCCAAACCAGAGGACGGTTACCATTCCTTCGGAAGAAATCGCAAGGTTGCAAAAAGGCTAATGCACATTTTAAAATGTTATAGATAGTACTGTGCCGTCAAAACATGTTACCACCTTTTAAGCAAGATAGAGCACGATGTCCAGAGAACTTTATAACCACAAATACAAGAATGTGGATAGCAAACGTATGTTAGAGTAACCGCTATTTGTAATATTTTCAAGGATTGTTTGTCCAATAAAGTGCCAAGTGAAGTGGAAGGTAAAACATTTAACAAAGCTCCAGACATGTGATGATGCAAGTAAAACGGCTCTATGTGGGAAGATAAAATTTGTTCAAATTTTGTTTACATAATAGGAGAATCCCAACTCTTTTGAAAGTTTGGTTTTGTAAGTTAACTTATCCAAAAAACGCTTGCGTAAGGAATTATTATGACAAAATTTGAAGCACAATGCACAGAAGCTAACAAAAGTTTGTAAAGATAAATCCAGCATTGACCGAATTCGTAAACCTCATAAACTAACAAAAAGCAAAACCTGATTCCAATTGATGTCAGATATTAAGAAACAATTGCAATGTATTTCTAATTTTTTTGTGAAAAGACTGACGTATTGTAAATTTCCATAATAGACAAGGCAGGAAATAGTTAAGTTTGGGAATTTAAAAACACTTACCCAGAATCCATATTTAATACATTCTTAGAAACACAAAAACATTTATCTAGAAGTTTGGAAACAAGAGAAATTTCTTCTTCAGTTAACGGTAAACCTAGGACAAATCTATGGTAGAAGTAATATCAATGTTGGGAACAAGAAACTCAAATTCCTTGTGAATTAAATCGATTTTATCTTCAGAATTATTTTGACAAACATATAACTGGTACTTAAATAAATTAAAAACCTAACCAATGTCTCTATAACCATTAAAAAAATTATGAAAAACTTGAAAAACGTCAAAATAACAGCCTTCATCATGAAGGTAGCTAACATTAAATTTAGATTTAATTGAGAAACAAATAACAAGACTAAATATTGGTGGTTCAAGAGAGTCTCCTTGTTGACAACTCATAGATGACTGAAAAAATTTTGTTTTACAATAAATCAGATGGAACCAAACAGCATTACCAGAGATAAATGTAAAATAGTAGAATTGTATCCTTTACATTTTGAAAAAAAATTGTTTTTAATTTTGAATTGTTGTCTAGAAATTAAGTGTAATATTTTAATTACTTTGTTAATCGTAATTGCATGTTAGTATGTTGATATTAATTGGTTTCCCTATACTGTTGTAGGGCCTTCTGTAGGAGTATGGTTTTTAAGTTTTTTCCTTTGTCGACGTTTTGACTAGTTTGGCTGGTCTTTTTCAAATCATCAAAGGAATTGGGAGTTAATAGAGTAGGCCACCGAAATTTACAACTACTCAAATAACGTAAGTTTTTATTTCTAAGAAAGATAATTTTTCACTTTCCTATTAAATAGAGACAAAGTATTGTGAACGTGCTTTGTAAAAAATGTATGTACGTATGTATGTACACTCATGAAATTTAAAACTTGGACACCACAATTTCTGTAAACAAAAGTTTGCACATTGTGAAGCGGGCTTAAGGGTATCATTTACAATTCTAACAGCAGGTAGTCTCAGCAGGGGTTATCTTATAGAAGGACTGTAGAATGAATCATTACACTAAGACTTTAAATAGGTAATTGCTTACTTAATTTTTTTCTTTAAAGAATATATTTGAAGGTATCGCTAATTAAACACCATAGCTCGATTAATTATCGAATCAAAATTTTGTTTAGGAAATGTTTACAAAATAAAATTAGAAATAATTTTGATTTAAAAAACGTCTACAAGCAATAACTTTTAAATTAAATCAAAAACTAAACATGGTTATTTGGGTTGACTGATTATTACTTAAATAAATCTAACCTACTAATTATTGTAAGTTATTAAAAAAAATCATTAAACTCTCTATTCATAATATTTAGTCCTTACAAAATGTATATTTTATGACGTTTCATTTTTTTCTGTAGTTAATATAAAAAGTGAAAATAAAAACTAAGGCAATTCTTATTGTCAACGTATATATTTAGTTTTTGACAAGAATTTATTACATAATTATAATTAAGATACCAAGTTATAGTTTAAAATTAAATGAAAACTTTTTTTTTAAATAAAGGTATTACTATATAAATAAATATAAGAAATCAATAATGGGTGTGACCTCCATTATTATTGATACATTCTTGGAGGCGTCTGCTCATTGACGCTATCAAGGTATCAATATAATTAATATTAATCGTTTCCCATGCGGTATCAATGGCTGCAATTAGTGCATTACGGTTTACTGGTATAAAATTTGGCCCTTGTTGTCTTCGGATAACAGCAAGTATTCGAGCCCAAACATTTTCGATAATGTTAAAATCTGGGCTTTTTGCTGGCCAGGGTAACAGCTCCAAGTTATTTGCTTGTATCCAGTTGCGCACAACCTGCGAAGTATAGGGTCATCATATCCCGATAGTTAATTATCGAATGTTCCAAGAAAATATGTGTAAATAGTAAATGGAATCTACTAACGTAACGTTAAGTCGTTAATTATAGTTACATAACTCTCCTTTCATAAGATATAGTTCATATTAATATGCTTATTGTAAAGCTTCGTACACACCTGAACAACAAACCGAGGAACAAACAGAACAACGAACCGAACGGCAATCGGAACATTAATTTGGACGGTGCTACGTACGAATTTTAGAACAGATTCGCAAGTCCTGATTGTTCCACGAACGGTTTGCGGCGTTCCCGCAACTTGTCGGTTTTTTCTCCGACATCAAAGAAAATGCGCGCGAATGCGTTTGCAGGTTTGGACGAATCTAAACAAAACGGCGAACAAACTTATGCGGGAGAATTAAATTATTTATTTTTTGTTCTCCCTTTTGTGGGTTTGTTGTGTTTTAGGTAATATTATGGAGTTGACAGAAGAAAAATGTTTTAAATTAATCAGTGTTTAAGAATGCTGAAAATAATTATGGGAACAGCACAAACGTTCCGTTTGTTGTTCGGATTGTGGAAATCATAAAAGATCGTTTGTCGTTCTGTTTGACTTTCGGTTCGTTGTTATGTTTGTTGCTCGGTTTGTTGTTCAGGTGTGTACGAAGCTTTACAACTTAAGCAACAATTTTTGGCGAATAAAGATTAGTTTGTGATGTAATATTAGAAACACAAATTTATATCATATCAAATTTATGACAACTTAAAACCAAGAACGTGTATGTTATTGCTAAGAAATTATTAAGGAAAAGCGCAATTGCAGTGTAAATATTTATAATTAGATATTTTCGAAAGTTTATAAGTCCTCTATTGTAATCTTAATACTTAAAAAAATCCTGTCCATTAGCATTATAAGGAAATGGTTTTTACTTTATGAATAAGTTTCAATAACAATAGAATATCCTTGCTTGTTTAATTTACTTCCTTTGAGTCATATTGCTCTAAGGGTTGTTACATTGGTCATTAGAAGTATGTAATAAATAAACAATTACCTACTGTTTGAGAAGGGGTAGTGTGAACCAATAAATAAAGTAAGAAATGTAAATTCCATTTTAGTTTAAAATTTCAAGTGTTGTGAAAATGCCACCTCATCTCGGTGCTGATTTGAAAGCGCGGATTGTTTCGGAATTAGCGGCGGGCCGTAGCGTGCGTGAAATTTCACGTATGTTATATATACCAAAAGCACCGTAGGGCATTACCGAGTAAAATGGAATCTTGAACACACTTTGGAAAGAGCCATCGGAAGTGGTAGACCTAAAGTATCTACACGTGCTCAAGATCTCGAGTTGTTTCATTACGTAACAAACAACCATTTGCTACATACTCCAGGGCTATAGCAGATACACATTTTCCCGGATGCCGTATAACTGCACAAAAAGATTAAAGGAGATGGGAATAAAGAAGTATAATGCTGCTGCGAAAGAAGTTCTCAGTGACGAAAATATGAGACGTCGTCTGGAATTTGCGATATGTGAACGAACCTTTGGAATTTTGGAATCGAGTGATTTTAGCGACGAAAAAACGTTCAATAGCCGCAACGATGGACCACTAAAAGTTTTTAGAATGGAAGGAACTCGTTACGAAAATAATCACATATGTCCTAAAAAACGAAGTGGTTATTTTTCTGTGAATGTGTGGGTTTGGGTTAAGCGCGGGGTCCAGGAGTTTGTTGGGCTATCGATGGACGTCTTGATTCTGCTGCGTATTTAGATATTTTGGAAACTATTATGAAACCTTCAGTCGAAGTGTTTTATCCAGACGAAGATTATATTTTCCAACAAGTAAGTATTCTTATTTCACTATACTTTCTCAAAAAATAGTTCGGGATCTGTTGAATTAACATTTTCATAATGTATTTTTGTTGTTAAAGGACAACGCCCCTATTCATACTTCGCGGGTTGTGCGCAATTGGATACGAGAAAATAACTTGGAGCTGTTACCCTGGCCAGCAAAAGCCCAGATTTTAACATTATCGAAAATGTTTGGGCTCGAATACTTGCTGTTATCCGAAGACAACAAGGGCCAAATTTTATACCAGTAAACCGTAATGCACTAATTGCAGCCATTGATACCGCATGGGAAACGATTAATATTAATTATATTGATACCTTGATAGCGTCAATGAGCAGACGCCTCCAAGAATGTATCAATAATAATGGAGGTCACACCCATTATTGATTTCTTATATTTATTTATATAGTAATACCTTTATTTAAAAAAAAAGTTTTCATTTAATTTTAAACTATAACTTGGTATCTTAATTATAATTATGTAATAAATTCTTGTCAAAAACTAAATATATACGTTGACAATAAGAATTGCCTTAGTTTTTATTTTCACTTTTTATATTAACTACAGAAAAAATGAAACGTCATAAAATATACATTTTGTAAGGACTAAATATTATGAATAGAGAGTTTAATGATTTTTTTAATAACTTACAATAATTAGTAGGTTAGATTTATTTAAAAATAAGTAATAATCAGTCAACCCAAATAACCATGTTTAGTTTTTGATTTAATTTAAAAGTTATTGCTTGTAGACGTTTTTAAATCAAAATTATTTCTAATTTTATTTTGTAAACATTTCCTAAACAAAATTTTGATTCGATAATTAATCGAGCTATGGTGTTTAATTAGCGATACCTTCAAATATATTCTTTAAAGAAAAAATTAAGTAAGCAACGTAAATTACCTATTTTCTAAAACGTGCTTAGTGTAATGATTCATTCTACAGTCCTTCTATAAGATAACCCCTGCTGAGACTACCTGCTGTTAGAATTGTAAATGATACCCTTAAGCCCGCTTCACAATGTGCAAACTTTTGTTTACAGAAATTGCGGTGTCCAAGCTTTAAATTTCATGAGTGTACTCTTATCTAAAGGCCAAACGAATTGAACAATTTGATTCAAACTTTATATTTAGGGTTTTCTAGAAGTTTCTCAGGGAAACTTTTTTTACACCTTAAATTTAAAAAACAATTATCTCGTCTACGGCTCTACAACTTTCCTTAACATTTACACGCGTATAGTTCATTGTAATAATTACAAAATTGTTAACTTTGTTTTTTTACAACAACTCAATTGGAAGATCTTTACTTCTTTACTTTTTGTTTTTTCCAAAACGACTACAACTATTCTTTTGAAATTTGCTTCAGACAACAAATTCCCAAGCAGCATCAAATATATTTATAACTTTATATGAAATCTGTTAAATATTTCTACGTGCAGATTGATATTTGACAAATATTTGATACACCAATATTTATAATATTTACACAAATAGACATTTATGTATGATTATTTAAGTATTTAAGAAATATTATATGTTTATTTAAAATTAGTGAACAACAAATATTCAGGAAATATTTATCTAAGCATTTGTGAAAATATATAAAAAAATATAATTGGTAAACCACTAAGAGTTTTTAAATTTTTTCTTCACAAACTGTTCCTTTTTTTGTACCTATGTATGAGTACTAGGCCACTTTATATTTTTGGGATAGGAAGTCGCACATTTGTTTAAAGTATTAAAGAGCATTGACGACGTAAATAAAGACTTCTTTACTTTGGTCGTGATTGTGAATTATTTCTTCTTCTTCAAGTCGCACATCTGGTACCGGACGTTGCACACCTCTCGCAGTATATGTATTGTGCATGACAGTAGATGCGTATTTATGGGACTTACAGACTCCCGCTGGTTTTCCATTGCCTTAGGAGACAGTAGGACCAAAAAATTTTATGTTTGCACTAGGAATCGAACCCGAGGTACTAACTTAGCAGCTAACGCACTTAGCTACAGAGCTACGACCATAATTTCTTAATAGACAGACCGTAGAGACCATAATCAAAGGCTCACGGCAAAATTTAATTTCAGGTAAAAACTCAAATACATTATTTATTTATTATTCTTATACGACACATTTTTTAGTGGCGACAAGGAAATAAAAAATTTGGGTTCCCTGTTTCTATCAACAGCAAACGCGCATGTAAAAAAAAAATTAGCAGATGTTATCACAATGTAATCAATAACCAATTATAGGTATGCTTTGCTTGATAGTTAATTGTTATACGAGTTACATAAGAAAGCCTACTATTGCGCGAGTTGTTTGGACGATTGCTCTAATTATACGAGTGCAACAATAGTCGCTTATGTAACGTCTGTAATATACAATTTTTTTGACTTCTTAAACCTAGAAAAAAATTAAAAAGATAACTCCATGTTTAAACTTTGACATTTAGTAATTTTTTTTACGAAATTCGTACTACGGTAAATTTAGCGTCCATTAAATCATTCAAATACCAACTTGAAGTATCTTTATAGACTTTCAGTGATTTTATAAAGATACTGATATTGGTGTCGTTATAGACCTATTAATGTTTCAAAGTCGAAAAAATATTTAATTATTTTGTAATTGCTATTACCGTACTCATTGTACCTATTAGGTTTGTTTGCACAATTGAATTCAAAAAAATATAGATTTGGTTACTATTTTTTGCATCTCAAAGGCAAAATTTATGTTCATATTAAATTGCAGTTTTGAATATGATAAAAACACATTAACTTTGACAAGGACTCGACTCAGTTTTATTCGTTTTAACATTTAGATAGTTTTGTGTGGCTTTATAATTAACAAGTTAATACATTTTACTAACAGGATTGAATTGATCAAAGAGGAAATCAAAATTTTGATCATAATTTAATATTTTATTTTGTAGTTTGTAGTGTTTATGTTATGTTACAATACTACATTACTTACGTATTAAAAAATTCTTTCAAAAACATAAAAAAGAAAATATAAAAAATTTCGAATATATTTTACCTTTTTTGTAAATTGACTTAATATTATTGTATTATTTACAATGTTGCATATATATCATTTTTAAATGTTCAAAAAATATTATTATAAAACTTATTAAAAATTTTATTAATATGTTTAACTAAAATATGATATGGGTAATCATTTTTTTAAATATTTTGTATATGTTTACCTAAAAGATATAACAAATATTTTCCAGCTTTTAACTAGTTATGGATTATATCACCTACCATCACAGGGTGCAGTTTGCTACTCAACTTCATTTAGGTTCTATTCCTCCTAACGTATTGAATCACTATGAAGTATTTGTGTGTAATCTTTGTCTATATTAAAGAATATAGATAAGACTTCAAATAAATTCTTTCTTTATTTAAAGGAAAGAAATCTTAAAAAGCGAAATAGAAACTTTTATAGTGAACAACTCCCAAGATCTATTAAGTAACCAATTCTTACATTTACACGCAAAATGATAATAGTAAATACATTAAATGTGGTGCAGTGGAATTGCCGTTCTATAATTTCCAATAAAAGCAAACTAGTATTTTTACCTTTTAAATAATTTTGATATTCACATGGCAATTGTTAGTGAGACATGCTTGAAAAGTACGTATAACTTTACTTACTATGGATATCAAGACAGTTATGACGGTATGGCTATATTAGTGTCGAACCAAATCTATTTTACAGAGTTTCACATCCAAGGTGTGTTCAATAAAAAAATTGAAATAATTGCAATAAGCTTACCTGAAACTTATGAATGGTTAGCTTATACCGTCCTCCTAACGTTAGTTCAAAAACAGATTGGGGTAACCTTTCGTACAACTCCCATCATCCGCACTTGCAAAACCAAATATGGGGACGTAAAATTAATGAAACTAATGATTCTTTAAGCAACTCCCTAATTGATAGCTTAGACAATTACAATTACTATATTTAACGATGGATTTGCAACTAGGTTAGGTAGGACTATTGACTCGGCAATAGATCTAAGTATTATGTCATGTAACCTTGAGTTGATGTGTGCTTGGTCTGTTCTTGATGACACTTTAGGATCTGATCATTATGTTATCAACATGAACATCTCTAGACAAGTCTTTCTTGTTTACAAACGTCCATTCAACTTGAAATGGAAACTCAAGGAAGCGGATTTGACATCATACTTAAACCACCTATTCAACATATTTTCTAATCGAATTTTTAAGTAGCCTTGTTAGAACATTGAATGTACAAACATTGTTGAAAAACGGAGAAACTAATTAAACTCTACAAATCAAATCATTTCTTAGAAAACTTTCTGAATTGTAAAAAATTGTTTGCTTATAGTAAATAATATTTTAAAACATAAGGTCGGGACAAATGGAAAAGTTTTTGTAGCTCCTTATCAAAAAACACCCCCATCTCAAAAATATGGTTTATGGGGAAAAAATTAAGGGGAATTTACAGCCCAAAACTTTTAAATAAGTCCGTATTGAAATCGAACAAATATGTCAACTGTTATGTCCTGACTCGGTGCCGCAACAATTTCTTTCACTCTCTTCCTGCTCATTTAAACATACTGTTTAGTACTGTACAGGGTTCACATCCCCACCTCTAATTTGTACCGGTTGGAGAAAAATTATTTTTTAAAGATTTAGGTGTTAAGTAGTAGTAAGCACTCGCAATATACTCGTCATTGAGTAAAGACGTATATTTGTATTTTAATAATTAATTATTTTGAGTGTATAGTTTATTTGCTGAAAAATGTAACATAAGAGATTAAGTCGTAAAATAAAATCAACTTAGAAGGCGACCGATAGTTGTATTAAATATGCACCTGAAATGCAAAGTAAAAACCAGTTCTATACGGGCGAAAGTTGGTTAAAACAAACTTTATGGAAATTTCACAACATTAGAACAATAACTTTCAACTACCTAAGGGTCAGCGGTTCTCAATATTTTTTAGTATTTTATTTGTTACAAACAAAATTTGATTTATTAAAAGTCATAATGCATGCATCAATAAATAGATAAATTTTACCGTAAGTAAAGGATAATACAAAAAATACACAATAAGATTTCAAAGCATACTTTTAATATGTAATTAGGAACAAATATAATTAATTATTGCTACACTTGGATACTATTTAGAGATCGTTGTCACTATCACTAAAAGTAAAGTGATCGTCTTCTAAGTCACTATCCGTATTTACAGTAAAAATCAAAGGTCGCACATCGTCTATAATTTGTTCACGCTTGTAGGTGTCTTTGATTATTTCTTCTGTGTGAGTTACACAGCGATTCCACACGTCTGGAGTTATTTTAGTTAATGCGTCGTTCCAAGTTTTAAGCACGTCTTCTTCTTTTCCTGAAGTAGCGCCTATATGGTCGTCGTAAAACTTCTTCGCAATTCCCCACACCAATTCAATGGGATTGAAATGGCAATGATATGGCGGCAGACGCATAACTTCGTGGCCGTACTTTAATGCCATTTCATCGACAACATATTTATTTACGGAACTTCGATGGTTTTCGTGCACTAATTGTAACAACTCAGACTTGAACATCATAGTATCAAATTGTATGTTTTTACTTTTTAACCACGCTCTAATATTGTCTTTGGGTGAAGAAGCTGTCGGACGCTTTTCACTTTTGCGTGTGTGGTAGGATGCGTTACCAAGAACAATGATTGACGGCTGTTTAAGATTTTGTAGGATGCATTCCTCAAACCACTTCTCAAACAATACCGAATTCATATTATCGTGGTAATCTGCGGATTTCTTGGTACTAGAAAATATTAAACTGCCCCTTTCTATAAAACCATTTCGGCCACCAGCATGGACAATAATATAACGTTTACCATCGAAAGCTTTAGTAGGTTGCTTTAAACTTTTAACACTGTCATTAAGTACTTCCTCAAAAATACATTACGCATGGAAACCGCATGAGATTCCTCGCATAAACCTCGTCTGTTATCGGTCTGCTTAAATTTAAAACCCATTTCCTTTAGTACAAGGCATAAGCTTGATCTGCCAATATCGCAAACATATTTCAATTTTAATACGGCTAACAATGTGTCCAGAGTTATATGCTCTTTCTTTGCATACATATCATAAATCAAGTCTCGGATGGTTTTCTTTGTGGTCTCTGGTAGGTTCGTCGTACATTTTTTAGGCCGGCGATATGTAATTCTCTTTAAATCACTTGCACTTTCTCCCATAGAACATGTCCTCGCCACTGTTTGTCTGCTTACTTGTACCGCATCCGCCGTTCTTTGCTGAACAGCCATTACTGAAGTAAGTGGTGCACCATGATTCTTCTACTTTTCAAAATGATCGTACACATTCAACAAAATTTTACGTTTAGCTTCAGTAGCATCCATTGCGCACGGGCTCCATACGAAAATAAGCTGGCGCAGTGATTATATTGCAATATATATTTGGAAAAACTTTCCTTTCATTATTCCACTAATTGGATTTAATGGATTTCCTAAATTCTTCGTAGCCTATTAACATTATTTACAGAATTCCTTCATTATTTGTGAGCAATAATTAATTATATTTGTTCCTAATTACATATTAAAAGTATGCTTTGAAATCTTATTGTGTATTTTTTGTATTATCCTTTACTTTTAATAAATCAAATTTTGTTTGTAACAAATAAAATACTAAAAAATATTGAGAACCGCTCATTAGAAGAGGATAGAGTACCCAAAGCGTATTTTAATTACAATCAAAGGTCTGGAGATGAATTCAAACGTAATACCTTTCAAATTGCCAACTCTGCAATCAAAATTAAGTTACAATGTGCTATGTGCGATGGAAATCATTACAACACTCAATGCGAAAAATTTTTTAACATGTCACTTCAACAAAGAAACGAAGAAGTAAAAAAGATTGCAATTATGTCAAAATTGTTTAAAAACCAATCATCAATCAGAAAATTGTTGCTCTTATTATCGGTGTAAAGTATGCGATAAACGTCACAATTATTTACTATATGATTATCAATTTGATACAAAAGTTCCGAATGGCACACATGATACCGCGATTGCATCTACAAGTGTTTGTGAGGCAGTAAATGAAGTAATCTTGTCAACAGCATTAATTCAAGTTAATTCAAATAATACTTCACGAAATTTACGTGCACTACTAGATATAGGTTCACAAGTTTGCATGATAACGGAAACCGCATGCAAAATGTTAAAGTTAAAATTAATTCCCATCGACTTCTCAATCGTTGGTGTGAGTAATCATTTAAATAGTGTAAAATACATGACAAAACTAAAAATTTTATCACTTTGCAGTCCTTATGAAAAATACATAAGTTGTATAGTTTTGCCAAAAATCACTTGTCAATTACCTATAAACAATTATTCAATTGGTCAAGAAAAAATTTCAACAAACTTAAAATTTGCAGATCCAAAGTATAATATAACTAATCCTATTGACATTTTATTAAGTGCCGAAATCTTTTGGGAATTACTTTTACCCGAACGCTTAAAAATAGACAATGCGCTTTACCTGCAAAATACGTTGTTGGGTTGGATTATAGGCGGGGTCTTGCAAGGAAATGTTTAAACTAAAGATATTTTAAGTACCAATTTAGCCATTAGCGAAAATCTTGAATCTATTGTTTCAAATTTTTGGAAGGTTGACGATTACTTAAATAATTAGCTTAGTTAAATTTACGACTGAAGAAAACTTGTGCGAAAGTTTGTTTGTACAAAATTACAAAAGAAATGGTGAAGACGATTTATTGTTTCATTGCCATTTAAAGATTCTATTGAAAATTTAGGTAATTCAAGGGACACTGCACTCAGACTTTTTTATAACTTAGAAAATCGTCTAAATAAAAATACAGAATTAAAATCAGAATACAGAAAATTTATAAAAGAATATTTAACGCTAGGGCATCTTGAACATGTGCCCTCTGAAGAAATTAATCAGACAAAAAATACTTATTATCTTTCACATCATCCAGTAATTAAGCAATCTAGCTTAACAACAAAGCTTCGTGTTGTTTTTAATGCGTCACTTAAAACAACTAGTGGTTTAAGCCTTAATGACACATTAATTACCGGTCCTACTATACAAGACGATTTATTTTCAATATTAATAAGGTTCAGGTCATATAGGTATGTAATAACGGCAGATATAAGTAAAATGTATCGAGAAGGTTTAGTAGACCCCTCACATTGTAATTATCAGAGAATTTTCTGGAGAGATAATCCTGATGAACAAATTCAGACATTTCGATTAAAGACTGTCACCTACGGTATGTCTTGTTCATCATTTCCAGCGATTAGGTCATTACATCAGTTAGGGATAGAAACAAAAAATGATTTTCCAAATGCGTCAAATGCCATATTACACATTTCTATGTGGACGATTTATTAACTGGTGCACAAGAGTTGAGTTCAACTAACAAGCTTAAAAATGATTTAATCAATATTTTGACCACAGCTAGTTTCACTTTGCGACAATGGGCTTCCAACGAACGTTCTTTGCTCTCCGACTTAAATGACTCTGAAATTCCCAAAATAATTAGTTTGGATAAACAAGGAGAAACAAAAACGTTTGGGTATTATTTGGAATTGTGATAAAGACGTATTAAAATATTGTGCAACTGAAATTGATTTGCCCAAGACAGTCACAAAACGTATAATTTTAAGCATCACATCAAAACTGTTTGATCCTTTGGGATTGATAAGTCCAGTGATTTTAATAGGAAAGCTTCTAATACAAAAACTGTGGATATTAAAACTTGACTGGGATGAGGCAGTCCCGAATCATATTAGTGAAAAATTTATACATTTTTTAAAGGAATTGCCGTTATTTCACAGCGTTGAACTCCCTCGTATGATTATTTCACATGATGTAAGTGAATTTGAAATTCATAGTTTTTGTGATGCCTCCGAGTCAGCATATGGAGCTTGCATATACTTAAAATCCAATGAAAACATTTGTTTAGTTACTGCTAAATCAAGGGTAGCTTCATTAAAAACATTAACTATTCTAAGATTGGAGTTATGGTCCGCAGTACTTCTAACAAAATTAACTCAAAAGGTATTAGCAGCACTTAAAATTAAATAAAAAAATATTTATTATTAGACTGATTCAAAAATGGTGCTTTGTTGGTTAAAACATTCCCCAAACAATTGGAAAACGTTTGTAGCTCATCGGATAGCTGAAGTTCAAAACCACACCAATCTAGATCAGTGGTATCATATAAACTCTGAAAATAACCCCGCTGATCTTATTTCGCGGGGCGTTAGTGTCCAAAAATTGAGAAATTGTAGACTCTGGTGGAACGGCCCTGATACGTTAAACCATAATTCATTTTATGCACAAGACATTTTCATTTCCCTGGAAAACTTATCGGAGCAACGTAAAACTGCTTTAATTTTAATATTCAAAATAGATAATTATTTCATTCAAATATTCCAAAGATTTTTAAGTTTTCATAAATTGCAAAGAGTAATTGCTTATTGTTTTAGATTCGTTAAAAATTGTAAATCTCCCCGTAGTAGAATTAAGTCAATTTTATCAGTAGAAGAATTAAATAATGCTAAGAATTTCGTATTAAGTCACTTGCAGAATTCCGAGTTTTTGTCGGAAATTGTAAATCTAAGCAAGGGTAGCCCAATTAAAAGCAAAAGTAAATTGATCTCGTTGAATCCTTTTATTGGTAAAGACGGTCTATTACGAGTTGGAGGAAGATTGAGAAATTGTTCAATAATAGGATACGATCAAAAATATCCGATATTATTGCCGAAAAATTCACATGTTACAAACATTATAATTAATGACGAACATCGGCGATTGTTGCATGCTGGTCCAACCGCTACGTTGTCTTCTTTAAGGCAACAATATTGGCCAATCTCTGGACGAAACTTAATTCGAAAATTAATTCATAATTGCATAAAATGTTTTCGTGCAGCACCTACATGTGGCAGCGAAATAATGGGTGATTTACCAAAAATCGTGTAGAGCCAGCCAGGCCATTTATTAATTGCGGACTAGATTTCTGTGGTCCTTTCATGATTAAGGAAGGTCGTGGTCGTGGTAAGCAAAAATTAAAGCTTATGTATCTGTGTTTGTATGCTTTGTTACCAAAGCCGTCCATTTTGAATTAGTTTCGGATTTAAGTACAGATAGTTGTTTAAATGCACTTAAAACATTCATTTCACGTCGCGGGCATATATCGAATATTTATTCCGACAACGGAACCAATTTTGTTGGGGCCAGCAAGGAACTGCAAAAATTACATAAATTATTTGTTTGAAAAGAATTTAAAGACAAATGTTTAACAAATTTAGCTCATTGTAACATAACGTGGCATTTCATTCCACCCAGAGCGCCCAATTTTGGCGGTCTTTGGGAGGCCGCGGTGAAATCCTGTAAATTTCATCTAAGGCGAGTTGTAGGCGAAAGTAATTTAACATATGAGGAATTGTATACGGTACTTACAAGAATAGAAGCATGTCTTAATTCCCGTCCTCTAATTCCTTTGTCATCCGAACCTTCTGATTTCACCGTTATCACTCTGGCTCATTTTTAATCGGAGACTCACTTACTTCATTCGTGGAACCTGACTTAGAAAAACTTAAATTAAATACACTGTCGAGATGGCAGTATGTTGAGAGAATTCTCCAAGATTTCTGGAAGCGTTGGCGTATGGATTACCTCCATCAGTTGCAGCAGCGATTTAAAACGAAAAAGGCTCAAAAGACTGTTGAAGTTAATGACTTGGTCGTGATTAAAGAACCTAATCTGGCGCCGCTGAAATGGGCTCTTGGTCGTGTTGTTCAAGTGCATCCAGGTAGTGATAAAGTGGTGCGTGTGGTGACAATAAATACACAAAATGGAGTTGTAAAACGTCCTATCTCAAAAATAAGTGTTCTACCAATAGACAGAGATTGATCAATCGTATTATTATTTATGTATATATGTGCCAATTAATTAAGTATAGTGTGATAAGAAGCTAATGTAATCAAATTTGTTATCTTGAAAGTGACACTTTCAAGGCGGGAGTATGTTTAGTACTGTACAGGGTTCACATCCCCACCTCTAATTTGTACCGGTTGGGGAGAAATTATTTTTTAAAGATTTAGGTGTTCAGTAGTAGCAAGCACTCGCAATATATTCGTCATTGAGTAAAGACGTATATTTGAATTTTAATAATTAATCATTTTGAGTGTATGTTTGTGTTTTCAAATAATAATTAAAAATATACGATCCTTCGAGATTATTATTTAAAGCATTAAGGTTGCTTAAGACGACGAGCAACGTTAAGTAACCTACACATACTATCCCTCAATATATGATTTCAGATTTTCAATTGGCCGAAGTAGAATTTGTTTGCAAAAATCTAAATATTTACGGAAATGTGGAGTTCAAGAAAAGTTCCTTTCGAATTAAAAACCGTTTTAATAGTTCTTATCTTAAAACCCGGTAAAAACCCGTCATAAATTCCTTTAGACCAATATATCTTGCGTATGTAAACTCTTTGAACGTTTCATTAAGTTACGATTGGAACCCTTTATAGAGCAGAACAAATTACTTCCGGATAAGCAATTTGGCTGCCGCCGAGGACTAGGAACATTAGATGCACTAATAGTGTTGGTGACTGACATGGAACTCTCCTTTTCAGATATTTATTTAGCATTTTTCATGGATCTTAAAAATGCATACGATGGTGTAGACTTAATAGTGCTAGAACGTCTTTTAGTCAAAGCAGTGTTAATGCCGATTAATGCTCGTTGCATATGCAATGCTCCACCATAGAAAAGTTTTTATTTTAGGTTCAGACACATTGAGTTCTCCCGGGCTAAGCTTTGGGGAATTGCCTAAAGGATCAGTGTTAAGTTTTATCTTATTTAACATTTATACAGCTAGTTTACATCACATGGCTCAAAACACTAAAATCATTCAATACGCCGATGACTTTGTTTTATATAAGAAACACAAAAATTTTGTTACAGTCCGTCTTGTTTTCCAGGCACCGTTTCTCACTCAAAATGTAATTTTAAGTTCCCTTGTTTTTGAAATCGACAATTATAGACAACAAATATAGAACGGGTAGTAAGTAAATACCAAAAAATTATAAATTTTATGCTAATTTGTACTAAAGCTTAGTGGGGTACAGAAATTAAAATACTCATTATGTTTTATGTAACATACTTCCGATCTGTGGTAGATTATGGTTGCTCACTTTATAGATCCGCAGCTAATTCAATATCAACTTGTCTGGATGTTATCACGAATAAAACTATCCGAATTTGTTTAGGTGTAATAAAATCCAGTGCAGTATTGGCTATGTAGTACACAGAAGCCAACGAACCTCCTCTAGTTATAGAAGATCATACCTTGCAACAAAACGACTTTTAACGATAAAAACTAAGACAAATGAAAGTTCAACTAAAAGTATATTTGATCTTGGGTTGGCTAACCTGGTAAATAAGTTTTGGTATTGACGCAATTCGCCACCTTCTGCTAATGGTTCAGTAACACTTTCCAATAATAACAATAAATGTATCACAGATTCAAGATTACTATTCTATAGAATTTCTTACATGCGGCTTTTTCAGGTAAGAAATATAATTTTCTTTGGGTACAAAAATCAATACTTATTTAATAAAAAACTATTTTATTCGTATCTTGAAAAATGGCAAATTCAGTACATACCTCAGTGGAAATATAAAAAAAATAAGAAACTAAGTGAATCAACTTATAAAGCATACGCAATCTCAAAAGCGTTAAAGTACTACAAAAATTGTAACTTCCAGAATAAATCTCTTATAATCATATCAAATTCAAAAGCATGTTTAGAGGGTTTTGTTACGGTAATTAATCTCCGGCACGAACCGCTATTCGGATATTGATTTCACTTGAGGCTCCTAGATGGCGCGCAAAGGTAGTCCGGTACGTATTTTGTTTTCGCCCGTCTCTTTTCCGGTAAAAATCCCTAAGATGGTGGACGCATATATCGTGTTATAATTTCGCTAAGTAAGAAATTCGTTTGTTTCTGGGTCACCCTTAATTAAGGGTTGTTATTTGTAGGTCGTCGCCTTTTTCAAAACACCGATTATTTGCGTTAATTATCAAATGACTGGTAATTTCTCCTTTTATGCGAACACCGTAAGTTTTTAGAAAAATTCCTATACGAGCATAGAACGTGGGATGTCAGTGTTGTCTTTTTGTCTATTTTAGATCCAAGATATCTTCTACGTTACCATTTAAAGGTACTATCTAAACTACCATCTAATCTACCAGCTGAATGACTATCGATTTACCACCTAAGTGCCATCCAATCACCCAACACCTGGGGGGAAAGAAAAACTAACTTCTCGCTTGCCAGATATGCAAGTGTCTATCTACGTCCAACTTGATAATAGCTCAAGGTACCGTTTTATTACTTCTTAATTGAATTATGTTTAAACGCTAAAATAAATTACTTGCGCGATACCTTTATCTTTCTTGAATTTTTGTGAGCTCTTTTATATCGTTGTAAAGGTTAAATAGGCCTTTTTCCTACAAAACATAGTTTAGTTTTCAAATTCATTCGCCGAAGCTAGGCCACTTACAATACACCGGTGTTGAACTAAAAGATTGGTCATCTTTTCAAAATCGGCGAATCTGGTATTAAACTCCGAATTGCATTGTGGGAATCTATTAAAACAAACGTCCTACTGGCTTATCGGTGTTTCCGTTAAAAATTTCTCGACCGCAAGCAGCCATGTTACATTATTAAACCTCGTGTGGAACTTCTATTGAACTTAGTGCGTAAGAACGAGATTTTCTTTCTAAAAAATGGGTGCATCTCCACTTTTCAAACGTGGGACGCATTGGAGACGTCCTTAGTAACGCTCGTTCCATTCCACAGGTAAATATAAGAAATAAGTTTGTTGCTTCCCGCAAGGAAAGGGTATACTTACAAGTAAAGGTCTTCTTACAGAGGTTTTTTGGGCTCCTTTTCCTTTTTTTGGCTTTTTTTGCTGCCGTCTCAAGCGTGCTTGGCAACGTCCACATCGCCACAAAGACAGGGCACCTGGTCAACGTCTTTGGGTTAAACACTGCCGTTCCACCACCTGGAAGGGGGTGCAGGAGAATCCGCCACCGATTCCAAGACGCACAATTTTTGGTATTGTAAACCGTGTAAATTACCATCATTTTGCAACATCTGCTTATATTCAACGCGGTTCTTAACTCTTCTTTTAACACATCCCCGATGATACTTTTTCAAGTTCATTGTCTAAGTAGTGAAACTAATCTTACTTTCCTATGGAGCAAAGCTCATTCAGGTATACATGGTAATAAAACAGTTAATATAATAGCCAAGGATGCAACCAGGGCAGCAGAAGTAGACAGCATATCTATTCCTTTCTCAGACGTGATCTCAATCATTTTGAAGAATATGAAGACACAATGGAATCAAGATTATCAACTAAAATACGATCATAATCCGATGCATTATTTTTTAATACATCCACGTATACATAATGAAAAAGTGTCGGGAAACCGATCACATCAACTATCATCCGACTAAAACTTAATTACGGTAGTTTTTCGTTACACTTATACAGGGTGTGGCGCAAAAAAGTTTGATTAAAAAAATGGCCGATACAGTTATGTTAAAAACCTGAAATTACGAAGCTGTAGATTTTGGATGAAGCTGAGTTGAAATATAATATTGTCCTGAATGTGTCACTTCTAGTTATACCGAAAGTAGACGTCAATTAAGTTATTTTAAATGGAATATGTTTTATTTTATTTTTGAATTTTACCCGAAATTTTAGATAAATGTTTTATATAAAAAATGAAGTATTTTTGAGATATTTAAATTTTTTTCAAAATTCCACATTGAATAACGATATCTCCATTAATATCGAAGATAGTGACGTAAAATTGTAACCAATAAACAATAAGTGCTTCGGTTATTCGCTTTTTCTCAGTAAAATTTATGGAATTTTTTTCTAAATTAATTAAACAATTTTGTAAACTTGTGACGAATAAATAATATTCGCGGAATTCCTAATTTTCGTCGAAAATTGTTTTAAACAAATTTAAGGCAAATTATTACTTATAATAATTGGAAATATTTCGATTAATCACGTTTTTGACAACTACAAGAAACAAGTTTTGGATTCAATCACCGCACGAGTGGTATTCGGTAAGAAAATTGTATGATATCATCGGTACTTTAAGAAAAACTGTAATAAAATTGATGTTTATCGTTAATCATTTTTGGGGACGAATAAAATAAAAATTTTTTCATTAAATTTGGGGTTAGTAGTGTATTGAAAAAAAATTCTAGTTGGTTCTTCGACAATGTCATGCAATTTTCTGGTGTCGACTTGTGTGTACACAAACATAATACCTAAAGTAACTTTCACGATTGCTAATCTATATAATAATTGATCAAAAAAATTTAAATTATAATATGATCATATTGTATCAAATTTACAATACAGAATATCCAAAATTGCATGATATAATATGTTGCAGCTTACTTCATCCTGTTATAAATTAAATGTGAGTCTGCTTTCTTTTGCGTGGTATGTTACAAAACTTCAGGGCGAAGAATTATTTTTTTAGAAAACGAAGTAGTGGAACGTTATTATTACAATGGTGTAATTCGTTTTCGTAATATAAATGTGTTTTGACATTAGCGCAATTACAATTTGCTTGTAATTTAAAAGTTGAAGTATTTTGTAGTTGACAAACAATTTTATGCGGCAAAATGTATACAAAAAAATTACGCTTAGAAATACTTTAATTTAAAAACATAATTAAAACCTTTAGAATAAAAACTCATACACGATAGATTTGTGTACGTCAATTAGATTTGAGTATGAAAACCAATTTTGTTTTTAAAATTTAATTTTCATTTAAAACATTGACTGTGATCATAGCAAATACAAAAAAGGTCTATTTATAGATTTTTTTTGTTTTGTAATGCCTTTGAATTTAAACAATATAAACTATATCATGATATAGGGGGCCCTTCAACAATCTATTCACGGTAAATATCAACGAAATGGGGTTGGAATACAATTAATTGGTAAATAATTAATCGCTTACCTCCTTGAAGTGAAGGGTAGATATAAAGTGAAGGCTCTTGTACCCAGGATACAATTCGTACGAGGTCTTTAACAAAAGATGGAACAACGCACTTTAATACAGCTGTACATCCTCTTGCGGCCCCTAGTACTTCAACGTCCACCTTAAACGCTTGAGTTACAACTGAAAAAAATGAGAAACTCATTAATGCAAAGTTTGTTTCGACTTATAAAATTAATTGTAATCGGTTAAAATTTTTACTACTAAAAACTCTAAATAATGCATGTCACTATGGTAACCAAACTTGTAAAAACATCGTCTACTGCAGGATGAAAATAAAAGAGTGTACGCGCAAATTACTGAAAACCGAGATGGAAATATAAAAGCAAAAAAATCCTTTTTATTTAACTTTGTAGTATTTCAGTTTTGTAAATGTCGCAGAATTTTTATGCAGTAAATGTACAAGGGCGAGCTTTGTCTCATTGTAATGGTGAGCTTACTAAAATTCCTTTAATTGTTAATTTCCATACTTACAAAAAAACTATCACGGATGCATGAGCATAACTTTCTTTAATATTAAATCAACCAAAAGAATATTAAAATGCAGAAATACAAAATCAATATTGACGTTCGTTCTACTAATTAAGGGCGTGATTTATTATAGACTCTTGAACTGAAATGCAAAATCAAGCACAAAATGTTAGAAAATACACAAGCATGTTTTATGTTTATATTTCTGACCGTATCGGATTAGGAAAAAAAAATAAAACGTCCTTTCCGACGGTTGAAACCATAAATTTTTCACATTTAAGCCGTACGCGGGTATAGTACGTTGCAAAAATAAAATTAGGTATAATCTGATCTTAGTTATTTTCGTGAATTACGCGATGATTTATGAAGCTGAACACGACTTGATAAATTTCGATTGTCATGATAGTAAATATTTGCTACTACGCAGTTTCAATTCTGAATTTCTAGAATTAATTAGTATCAGTGTTACCAGATATTGAACTAATTTGCTTTTCCTTGTATTTTCCCTTAATCTTTACTGTCACTTTTATTGACTATTTTATTGTTTACGTAAAAACATTGTGTGTTTAAAGTTACACTGATATTAAGCTGACATAGTAACTTTTGTAAATAATTTAAAATTAGTTGACGTAGGAAACTTTAGTGTGTATTTATTTTAGCAAAAGTTCTCGTAGTAAATTCTTTGTAAATTATTCTTTTGAGGGAAGTAGGTACTTGTACGTAAAAGAATAAACTTAAGAGTGAACACTGAACGTAATTCAATATTCAATTTTACAAATAATTTATTTAGGGGTAAACAAGCCAGTTAACGCCACCTTAAGTAAATTTCTTACTTTTTTGTTTATATTTCGTAGATGTCGTTACATAATCAATTAAAAAAATATATAGCTATTCTAAAGCATTTTTAACATAATTTCAGATTGAAAAAGTATTTTTTAACACCTGCCAATAAACGCCCCATTGTTGCATAGACGTCACAAAGTTATTATAGAACGAAAATCATGCAATTTTCTTGGTTTTGGGGAGTTTTTGACATGTCATTGGTAATAAATAATTTCTATTTGAATAGTTTATTTATTATAGTTATATAAAAATATAAATAAATGATCAACAATTTATAGACCAAAAATCAAGGTTTTATCTTATATACTAGGCTGATTTAGAATTTATAGAATTTTCAGCGAGAACTGCTTTTTAGGGCTTACTTTTTTCTCTTTTTAGAACCATTATTCTCTAAATTGCCCTTTTCTCACTTTTTAGCTGAAGTTTTGCGTTTTTTAGCTTCTCGTTGATCTAATTATTTTTGATCTCTTCTTTTTGTGCTTCTATTTTACGCTGCTCTCTTTCAGCTTTCTTACGTTTGATTTTCTTTCTTTTTTTTCAGCTTGTTCATTCTTAACCTTCTTTGCTAATTTGCGTTCTGTTTTCTTCTACTTTTTTTATAAATTTTCATTTTCTTGTTTCTTCAATTTCTCTTCGTACCTGGCTTTCCAAGCTTCAAATGTAATAGCAAGTATTGGTTTTTCCTTTTGTTTGAAAGTATTTTTAAAGGCATCTATACGTGGAAAATGTAGATGTTTTTGGTAAATGACAATTTTCTCATCCTTGGATAGACAATTTTTTTCCATTGAATTTACCGTAATATTATTGCTTGTGTCATCAAATCATTGATATTTGAAGCAGTCTCTTTGTTCAACAATTTATCAGACCAACAGAGTTATTATTTGTTTCTAAATATTTTTCAGTCCCCATTCAACAAACTGATTTCGCTGTCGTCAAGATCTATTATTGAAATATCACTTTGTACGATGCATGATGTATCTGTCATTAATTGGAACATTGATAACATTAGTGACTTTATAATGGAACTTAATGCGACTTAATAATGGAAGTTGTGGAGGTAATAATTGTTGTTGCAAATCTAACAAATTTGCAGCAAAATGTTCCGAATAAGCATCTTGATGATCAATTTTTAGAGCAGAATCTTCATTATTTACAGTTTCAATTTTCAAAATGTTCTTTAATTTTCAATTTTTCCAAATATTGAATAAAATTATTTCAGAATTTGGAACTGTATTAGATATTTTGTAAACATTCTCGAAAATTATCTAATAGATCATCTGGAATATTATATTTAAAGTTCAATAATAAAACATTGTCGTTATTACAATTATTTTCATCTGGATCGTCTCCGAGTGCCTTCTCTTTAATAGTTTTGTGCTTAGTAGCCATGCACTTTGAATAATCAATTCGATTCGGATCGAAAGGAAACAATCCGCATGCTTCAAACAATTTTTTTATAACGCTTGCATCTAAAGGTTGCCTTGTCAAAGAGTGGAGCAAAAGTGAATTTGTTATGAGTTTCGTGGTATCTTGCCAATATTCGGCACTAATTTTTTTAGAGGGCAAAATATTTCTACGTCGCAAGGCTGTACTCCATTAGCAACTAACTGAGGATGAAATTGCAATAAATTCCAAAATGTGGCTCCGGTCATCCAACCACTCTCAATATTTCCCAGAACATAGCCATCTGGTAAGGAGAACCCAATCTCATTTGGTACGCGTATATACAGGTAAACGATCATAGGGCGAACGTCTTCCTGGCTGGCAGCATATAAACATTTCCAAACCTTTCCTGGAGATGTACCGAATACATTTTTTTCACTCCTGAGTCTCAATACTTTGCCAGTTCTTGGATAAAGATTTACCCCAGTTTTCTCCATATTATAGATCCTAGATGAATCTTTCAAAACATCCAATAATTCAATTTCCTTTAAATAATTTTTTACCTCATTAAACTATGCACGGATGGATTCTTGTTTCGTAGCAATTTCAAGATGGCACTTCAGACATTACTGTTTTTTTATGAAGTACCAGTAAATTTGATAGAATGCGTTCACTGGTACGGCACCTTTTTTACCGACGCCAATGAACGCCGTATAATTTAATTATAATTAGCTATTAGAAACTGTAAGATAAAGCATTTATTATAACTTCATTTGAAATCCCATTGGACTATATTTTAATATTCTATTGATTATTTTCAAAAAAAGTTCATTGCAAAATTTACACATTTGGAATATCACGGGTAAAAAGTTTGAAATAAATAAGAAAATAATTATTTTAACCTTAGAAATGAAATTTTCAAATGTTAGCCCAATCAATGTACACATTTGGATCGAACAATACTAAGGAATCTATGAAATTTTGAGATTAGGTAGTGAAATACGTATTCTATCAGATTAAAAACTTTCTCTAAGTGATATGACCTGTGATTAAAAAAAATTTTTAATTTTTAATTGTTTAAATTTAAACTTCTATAAATAAAAAATACGAAGAGAAAGTTTCAAACAAAAGTTGTAGTTTCAGATCTTACCTACAACTTTTGTTAGAAGTTTATTTTATTCTTTGATTAATAATATCAGAAATACATCATCTCCCTCGGAATGTAAAGATGTTAATTTTTGGTAAAGTGCATTACAACAATGACAAATTAATATAAAACTTCCTATTAATAAATAAATTAAAATTAAAAATTATAAAACATACATGGTATAATAGTCATAAAACACACACTTATAATTCATATAACATGAAAATTTTACAAAGGACACACAATATCAAGTCAAGAATTTAAATGAATTAAGAGCAAAATTCGTAAATGTAATTGCAAATGGCGTTCACAAATTTCAAAATAATAACAAAACTCAAATCCCGATAGACTGTTGCTGGTTAAAAAAAAACAAAACAGTTTTTTAAACAATAACATCCTGAGCTTGTTGTTTCTAAAGCTGATGAAACCAAGAATGTCTAAAAATTACCATGGACTATCTATTGCAAATGCTTATGGCAGTGTATTGCTTTCCCATTTTGTCGGTAGTACCCACATCTTCTTTCGTATTGTTATAATGTAGGATAATATCCGGTTTGTTCTTTGACTCTTCTTCAGATCCGACTCATCACAATGTTCACTGGAGAAAAGGATAACTGATTTATATCCCGGACATATGATACCAGCGTGTAAAATTCAGTAAATCCAAACATGCTTGAATTTATTGGTTTATACGGCTTTTGAAGAAATTTGTTTGGAATATAAGCTTTATTTGATTTAAGGGTACCACAAAGGATTAATTTTTTTTCTGAACCAGTAATAGAGCCTTTGTGAAAAATTATCTGTTATCCCATGACCAGGCTGTAAGTGTTCTATTAGGTCAAGGACAACTCTTTCGCCTTGATTTTTCTCAGGTTTGTTTCCAGTTATTCCGAAATAGGCCGAAATTTTAGTTCCATATTTATCGGGTATATATAACCTAACTAATTGTTTATCAACAGTTAGATGAGTTCTTACAGCACTTTACAAACAATTCAAATATGGATCCGATTGGGGCGAGTGTGTCCATTTTTCTTTCTTTTATCCCTCTTTGTAAAGTCGACAAACCGAATAAAAGCTGTTAAAGTTTAAAATCGTAGGCGAGACATTACTCCCAGCGCTATTGGACAAACATATGCCGTACCTGTACCCTACAGCATTTCTATGGGTTCATGTGAAGCTTGTAGAGCACCTAAAATGTATTTACTTGCATAATACCGACCTTACTACGTTTTATGTTTTATTAGTTTACCAAACGAAATTAGTAATTCTATATACGCACAAATCTCTATTGAATTTGTAGTCTACCAAAATCGAATTCTTGAAGGATTATTCTCTTTCCACTGATTCGTCTACTGTTCAGTTTTCTTGTTAGTCCTTATAACTATCATATTGATCATTTCGTCGAAAAAAATAACTTAAATGCTTCTGCTTCCGTAGTAAATTGTGAACCCTACGGTGTTTTATCACATTTATTGCAGTTTTACAAGATTGTCTTTTGGACTTATTCCATACTGCCCCATCCTTGGTCTGATAAACTAAATTAGTTCCAGCCAAGCTTACGCACGTGGCATTTTCTTCTTCGATGTCTAAAAGGTCGTCCATTTCGGGTACCATTTCAATTTCGTCATCACTTAATTCTTCCAGTGCATTCTGATTTTCCGCTTCTTCATCAACATTTACATTATTTTTGTTGTATAAAAACATTCGTACTTAATCATCAGTGAGATTTTTAGGATCGCGCACTATTATCAACATTGTTCGCTTTTGAGAGCACATACTTTTAATTAGTACTCAACTGAACTAAAATAGCCTTGACTCACAAATTTATGTTTTGCGCATGTGCATTTGATGACAGAGAACTTGCATATGCAGGGTGTTTCAGAATAAGATGCTGATCCTTAAGGGTCTCAATCCTTACGCGATTTTAAGAAGAAAAGTTCAAATAAACATATGTCCTAAACCTCTTAACTTTTGATCTACAAGGTGTTCAAGTTTTAAGAAAAATAACGTTTTTTATCATAACTTTACTATCTTTATAGATATATTTTGCGTAAAAAGATTTGGCAAATAATTATTGATTATTTAATACATAATAATTTTAACATTAAAATAAAAGAACTAACATTAAATAACCACTGAATAAAAAATCTAAAATTTCTAAATCAAAAATAGCTGTTGTAGCTTAGAAGGCATATGCCAAATTTTATTAAAATATCTATAATGATATTAAAGTTATGATAAAAAAACGTTTTTTTTCTTAAAACTTGAACACCTTGTAGATCAAAAGTTAAGAGGTTTAGGACATATGTTTATTTGAACTTTTCTTCTTAAAATCGCGTAAGGATTGACACCCTTAAGGATCAGCATCTTATTCTGAAACAACCTGTATAAACAAAAGTTTAAAATTTAGTCACACTAAAGCTACCGTGTGGGGTACAAGTGCACCCCAAACAAGTTTTGAGATGTAAAATTGACCGATAATTAGCAAACCTAAAAATTATAAACTGGGTTGAATTAACAATGTCTTAAAGTAAACACATCGAAAAATTTATCACGGAAATACAACAAGAAATATTGCGCGTGGGATGCATTTGTACCCCACAAGGTAGGAGGAAAGTAATGAATTTTGAGACGTCTTCCTGTTTCATTTACCAATAGAAATATTAAAAAATCTTCATTATTAAATTTAAATAGGGTATTATTATTATTATAATAACACTGTATTATTATTATAATAATAACACTGTATTATTATTATTCACAAACACATATATAAATATTTCTAGTAGCGGTTATATACTGGGTGGCTAAGCGAATACGAAACGGCCCTAGATTGCTAGGGGGAAACATTTTCAGAGTATAATACCACCCCTATCTGTCATCCCTTAGCCAGGGTGGAACTAACCTCAAAATTTTAAATCGAATAGTGGGTTGAGTTATACCTTGTTTGAAAGGTCTTTCAATTCTCTTTACGGCTATACTTAGTTTAAAGGATTTTACTTCAGCGGTTCTCAAACTATTGACTATTTTAACATTTTACAGTTTTTTGGAAAATAAACCGCAATTCTTTGTCAAACTATTAATTTATTAACAATCATACATAAACACTAGTCCAACAAACGCTGAAAATTGCCACCATGTCGATACATGTAAATTCGGCATACCTATGACGTCATTGGTATGCGCAATTTACTTACCAGGCAACCTGTTCTCTATTCTATTAACCTACCGTTCACCTCAATGCAATAATACAGATTTTGTTCAAATCGACGTAGGCGGGGAAAAAATAAGAATGTCAAAGTACAAATAAACAATAAATAGTAATGTCACTTAAAATGTTAAAATAGCCAATAGTTTGAGAACCCCTAAAGTAAAATTCTTTAAACTAGGTATAGCCGTAAAAAGAATCGAAAGACCTTTCAAACAAGGTATAACTCGACCCACTATTCCATTTAAAATTTTAGAGATTAGTTCCACCGTGGCTAAGGGATGACAGATAGGGTGGTATTATACTCTGAAAATGTTTCCCCCTGACATTCTAAATTGACGTGTCCGAGCGTTTTCTGTTTAAAATCTTTACGAACCCGACATGGCCGTCGTTTCGTTTTCGTGAAAACATAACCCATGTTACCTGTAATTGAAATAGAGCAGCGAAGGGTGAGGTAAGAATACCGACAGGTGCGCTGTGTATGACATATACAGTGCAAAAGTTTAGTCTAGAATAATTGATATGTGTAAGTTCCAGGTCGTTTACGACAAAAACCCTCGGACATGTCGATTTTGTTTTTTAAAAAAACGCATATTTTCTGAAATTCAAATTAATTTGTTATCACCTCTACTTTTTGCCATAACGTTATCGATATTTTTTTTTAAAAGCACAACCTACATTTTTTTGCAGTTTTGGGTAGATGGAAGCATTTTGAGTTCAGACGTGTGTCACTATTGACATGGACGTTGACAGTTCCCAAGATATTAATTTTTAAACTCAAACAAAAACTACAGATATTTTACAAGTATTTTTGAAACAAGTGATAAAAATCATTTATTACAAATAACAAACTATTTTCTTCAAGGTAAAGGTAAAACAAATGATCGTTATCAACTAATAAGGTGACTTAACAAATGTGTTTATTACTTGTTTAAGAATTGGATATTATTTTAGTTTAAAATTAATATGTTGGGAACTGTCAACGTCTATGTCAAAAAGTGACACATTTCAGAATGCTTAAATCTACCCATGACTGCAAAAAACTTAGGTAGAGCTATTTAAATCATATATTATATACATATTAAGTGGTTGACTTGTTGATTGTACAAAAGTACTAAATTTAGAAACTCCTTCCGGTTTAGCGTCATTCCAAAGTACGTTTTCTTCTTTACTACTGCCAGGGCACATAATAAGGTAGTTCTTCCTTCCGCAAAGAATACACTTAACGGGGGTCTTAAATTTCTTTGTCTGGTGTTTCCCACTTAAGGACGTGAAGCATAATCCTTTCTGTTCAATTATCTGCTTTTGTTTCTCCAATTTCAGTGACTACAGTGGTCAGATGAGTGCTTTTTGCCGCAAAAAACACATCCATTCTTTTCGGATATACGAGCAATAGAAAGCAGTATAACCTCTTCTGAAACAAATCTGACTTTGTTCTTTCTCTTTTGCTTGATTTGATCTTGCTGTTTTTTTCTCTGAAAACCAGCATGTGCTAAAGAGATTTGCTGCTCACATCAGATCTCAGATTGTATAAAGTTCATTAGTAAGTCCAATCTGTTATTCTGGGCTTGAAAATGACTTCAGTCACACGCTGAAACATCAGGAAGCTTTTCATCACTCTTGGTGTAGTCACTTCATTGCCTGGCTCGTAGCGTTGTTTCTGACAAACTAGACTCCACTAGTGAGAATAACCAAATGGCAGGTTCCGCTTGACTGTGCAAAGGATAGTTTTTTCTTATTTATTACATTAGAAATTACAAGAAATAGCAGCTCCCTTACGTAAACTTGTAGTAGCAAGTTATGTCACCCGTAACGCTTTTCAAGAGCTGCAATTGCTTGTGGGTAAAGTCCCGCAGTTTGATTATAATTGCCAATTAACTGTTGAGTTTCAGAATCAGGTTCCATGTATTGAACTAAATACAACATCTTGTCAGCGTTGTTTGATTCCTCGTCGCCATGTATCTTCGTTTTTTGAATGGTAGGTAACTTGATTTTCCTGCGATGAGTTTCAACGGACACTGAGGAATTGTTGTCGTCTTCTTGTTTTATAACTTTATTTTTTATGTGAATATATATCTTCTGAAGTTTGCGAACCGTCTCACACTCTTTGTCCACGTCATCATCAGATGATTTGTTTTGAATCATGTAATCTATAATTTTACTATTTATTTCTTCTAGTCTGGGATTTATCCTGCTGAATATTAAGGGCCTCAACATCTTCCATATTGATAGGTATGGCTTTTAACACATCTTCCAGCTCCTTAATTGATTTCTTTAAATCGTTACAAACTGGTCGGCGTGTACGTTCCAATGTATTCATGATTAAAAATGTGAAGTAATCTTAACGTAAATTAAATTCCCTACACTGATTCACTAATTATTGCAGCACAAACGTATATCTCGATGGGACCTCCAAATGTTAAGATAGGAGATTAAAAACTGCCCGCTTTAGCAGATTTCCTTATACTTTAATTATTTTAATAAATAGCTGACACTTAACTTAAATTTTATTACTGACAACTGACAACTTTTTTTTATCAATACTCTAGCAACTCAAAAAAAAATAGAGTAACAAAACTAAATAACATGCTACTCATACAACAGTTCAGCAACCCTTACTAAAGAGCAAGTTCATCGGTTCTTACCAGAAGCTCCGGATGAAGAGTTCTTAATAGCAAAGATAAATTAAAAAAAAAATCTAATTTCAATTAAAAATAAATGTCAACTATTTCAGGTAGCAACGATTATGGGCATTGCTGGAGCCTTAAGATCCGACAAATTGATAAAATTAAGCATACAGTCCAGGACTTAGAATCAAGCATATTGGTACCTGTAAACATTACTAAAAATTACGTAAATAGAGCATTTACGATAATCCCCAAAGACAACTCTAAGATTAAATTCGTTGTCATTTGTAAAAAAAATATATCATTCTACTAAAAGAGAAAACAGGTCATAGACGAGATTTTGTGAGAATTTTTATAGAAATAACAACCACGCCGCCCATAGGTAAAAACAGTTTTGGAGGATTACCTAGGCTGCATACCTCAATTTACCCGATTCATTTTTTTTACACGGGCTCATCAACATCTTTCGTGGTCTATACAAGTGCCAATATTAGGGTTATAAAAGGTCATGGTGGATGGAAATCCAATAGGGTCGTAGAGGGGTACGTTAAAAATTTATTGGTTAATAAGAAGATGATCGTCGAGAAAATTCTTTTAGAAAAACTAGGAAAAGGAAAACCAACCGTCATCGTCAACTTCCAACAGATTAAATCAAGTGAATGTTAGTTTCAACATCTTTGTTAAGTATTAGTGGTGGTTTTAATGTTAATGTAAATATTAATATGAAATAATAAATATAAATTGAGTTGAACATGCTTTTTTTCTAAGGAGTAAAATCACTTTACTCCCTCTTTTCAGGGAGTAAAATCACTCATTATATAAGGGTCGTACAAAAAATAGTTACACTATGCACATGTGTAAATACCCAAGTAATTCCAAGGTGCATTAATTTATTTTCTAATTATTAATTATTAACCATATTACTTATAATTTACAATTACAAAAATTAAATTTGTTTGTATAAACCCCAATTGTAGTACCAGTTAGACTTGTCTTGAGTTGTACATTACATAAATAAATATTTAGCTTCATACATAGACAATTTCGAAATTATAAATATTTTAGGAAAGTCTGAGACATCAATGTGATGAAATGGTTGGAATCGAAAATGTTGAACTTCTGCTATACTTAAGATATTAACAGCAAAATAAAAGAAAACTGCATCACTTGCACAGTTGTTGGAAAAAGGTTTTTGCCACTTTTAGAAAAAATATGTTTCACTGCGTCCATCAAGTTTTCATGACAGGCAATTTTTTTAAAGTGTAAAATTCTCATTCTTAAAGATGCCAAGCGTGATTGAAGCAAACTTCAGCTACAGTCGGAGGTTGCAAATCCATCAGCGTAGCTGAAGGTTACATAGAAAAATTTTACGGCGATGTAACAATTCGAAATTTTAATGTAATCAATTATAACTTTACTGAAACTTAATGTTAATAATAATAAATCAATAAAATTGATTGATTTTGAATTTTATCATTAGTTCTCAATTAGACCTTTCGGAAGTAATACGCAAAACATCCATCGGAAATAATGAACATTATAACCGGGGCATAAACAAAACATTTCTACTCCATGAAGTTTAAAATGTTACGTTTGCAGAAAACGGGTGTTAATAATGTATTTAATTTCACAGTTTCAAACGATGTGTGCATTCATAAAAATAAAATTTAAATATTATTCTTATGAATTAGGAAGGCGTAAAATACAGATCTAAACCAAATAAATATGTAATTAATACGATTTATAGCTATGCGAGTAAAGAATCCACTAATATTTTTAGCAATGCTAAATTTTCGAAACCAAAACTAGTACATTCTTCGATCTTAAGAGATACTAATTATTAAAATTAATTCAATACAATTCCGTATATCTTGCCTAGTTTCAAACCGTAACAAAAAATTATATATTTTAAAATACCTAAATTATTTAAAAAAATACGTATTTAAATTTTAGCATCAAACTATCGAACTTGACATGGTCAAAATTAAACCGTGTCGTAATAATTATTTTACAACGTTGTGATACATTTGCGCTTGTAAATAATGAAAACTAATCAAAAAGTTTGTGCTACACCTACAAGTAAACTTTATCACTTTATAAATTATCACGTTTAATAAATTTCATCAAAAATTGAATGAGTTCATAACGCCCTTTTTTGTGGTGTTTTCGACCTTTTGCCTTGAAAATTAATTCACTTTAGTTTTTGAAGTTGATAAGAAAGATTCGCTGAAAACTCGTGAAAAGATTGGGCACATCTTGATATGACTGAAGTAATCAAAAGTAAGTACATTAAACAATATAACTTCAAACATTTACAAACATTTATGTTAAAGTCTTATGCAGTTTGAACTTGTAAAATGTTTGTATTTATATTTCCTAAATAAAAACTATTTATGCAATTTTATTACAAATAACTTTGATACTATCAAATTTGTAGTTTTTTTAATAAGTAGCAACAGAGAATACCAACCACCGAGTATTTGATCCACCATGTAAACACCCGGATATTTTCACATGTGATTAAAAAATATTTTTTTAATTAAAAAAATGGGCTATAAATTATTAGTATTATTTTAGTACATAAATATTAACACAATCGACGTTTCCATTTATTTATTTATTTTTTAAGTTTTCGATTTTAAAATTGCGGTTCTTCAATAATCTCAATTTTGTTTAATCTAATCGTAATTCATTCAAAAGAAAGTATTTTTTTTATTAATTTCTATATGAGATTCTCCCTACAATAAATGCGCGTGAAACTTTTTTTAAAAAATAGTCCTTGATACAACTACAAAGAATTTCAAACTCAGAGTAACTTTCAATAACTGCTTTTAAACAGACCAGATTTCTAATAAAAAATGGCATAAGTTTTTCGAAGTATTTAAGATGGCAAAATAGTGGACCCAACCCCCTAGAAAACATACAGTTAAAATTCTGTGAAGTCGAAGAAATTCTAGTTTCTAAGCCTTATCAATAGAGATACAGTTTGCTGAAAAAAAGTTTCTTCAAATTCTTGTTCTTTGTGAAAATGAATCTTTTCAAGTTAAACTTCCATTTAAGTGTCCAACATATTGCGATGAAAACCGACCTGAATTTATTCTAAGAAATCAATTAAAATATTTTATATAAATGTCGGATAGGATTATGGTTTATAAATTCATTTCCGTTTAAATATAAGATAAAATAAATGTAGAGACGCAAAGTCTGGGACCTAATAAAATGTGCAAATTGTGTGAATAAATGGTGGCGCAAGAACGCGATAAGAACTGTATCAATGCGGGTGTTGAGTAAAGAAATCGATTAGTAAGCAAAACAAGTATGTGTGAAAGTGAACTCTGTAAACAGAATTGTGATAAAATTCTTTATTCAAGTACAGATTCACCGGCGAGATATAAAAGTAGGGAACTTAAACTGAAAATTGGAGAGAAAAAAAGTTTGGCGGTTCAAAGTATGAAAGAGACGTTATTAAATTAGAAATAATAAAGATCTAGTCGTACACGTGTAAGTTTAAAAACCAAGCTTAGATTAAGTGATAACGTTTGAAAATGAAAAATTATTATGAACATTAAATAAACTAAATCATGTATTAAATAAATCAACTAGGTATTATTAATACATTTGTTGTTAGATTAATTTTAATGTGTTCATATACAGTGACCGGCAAAGAGATTGCAACCAATTCCGTCCTAAAAAAACAATGTTTTTTGTTCTTTACCGTCCATTGGTAGACTAATAAATAAAAATTACTGGATTAATGGCGGAAAACTAATATTGTTCAAAAAATGTTATTTTTTTTTAAATTTGCACATAGACGTATAATCTAATTCTGAACAAATTTTTTTTTAGGCATTTTTCAATATCTTGTCATCTAACCTCACTTTTTACATATTTAAGGGATATTTTTTAAATTTGCCGTCATGACAGTTGGCACATGACATTTGTCAAAATGTTTTTTTTGTCATTCAATATGCTGAATTCATTTGCCAAAAGAAATTTTTGAATATCTCAATTACAAAAATGTTTCCCATTTGATGCAAACTCTTTGCCGGTTACTGTATAAGTAATTTAATTTAGAACAGACCAAATTAACTCTAAAATTAAATTAAAGAATCTCATTGCAAAATTTAATTATTTTTTATATGCAAATCTTTTCAAACCATCGCAAACTGATTATTTCGTTCATGTGAATAAATTCAATGAACTTAAGTATTTTCTTCCGTTATTTAACTTATGGTAGTTTTTTGAACCTCTAGTAAAACCACTAATGACAATTCTTTAAATGACGTCCTTTAGTAGGGTTACGAAGTTCAACCGTACTTGTATGATCTTGCACGTCATTTTGAGCAGCACCGCTATGTTTTACCTGCTATATTGAATAAATATATCGACAAGTAAAAATTAATCCGTTGCAACTCCATTTCTAGTTCAGACAAATTTATTTAAACCAGAAAAGATTGCTACAGTAAACCTATGTGGATGATGTTGTAGACAGTTTGGATTCCTTTTTCAAATAATTATTTTCATTAAACTCAGTAAATTCTTAAAATTTGCATAAGTTCCGATTGGTCATCCAATTCTGCAGAATTCTAACATAATGTTGGTTGCGTAATAAATGTCAATATAGCAATAGTACAAAATATTAAAACGAACACCCATTAAAACCCTGAAGAAGATAGTCTTTATTAAAAATCAGCAAAACCAACCCAAATAATATTCATAAAAGAAATGTTCAATTAAAATCTTTATACAAAATGGTGTCTTTTAATAGTACTCGTACAATTCAGCGTGGAAAAACTGTTGCAAAAAGACAAAATTTTGACGTGTGCTGACTTTTTCAGCAAAACGAGCCTTTTTTGACGGACTGTTATTGGCTTTTAAGATTAAAAATTTTTAACAAACAGGAAACCACCAAAAAACTGCACCAAATAACTTTACCCGGACACGTGTTTCAATAGCTAAACAATCATCATCAGCGAACCGATACAGTGTCGCTTCGCTGATGATGCTGCAGTTTTTTGGTGATTTCCGTTTGTTAAAATAGATGATGCAGTTTAGTGTTCCATTACTTTGTCGAAAGTTTTTGGTCAATGTGGTCTGTGAAATGTGTATATGTGAAATTTATATAAATAAACAGACCCAACTTTAAAGTTTATCAGTTTAACAAGTTGTACTATGCATTAGATTTGAGAGATGTAGCAGCACCCATAGAATGTCCATAGTCGTTTAATCAAAGCTGTAAATATGTTTGTATTTTTTTTAAGCTAGACATCAATAAGAACATTGTTACGGGTTTATTTGCAAAAGTAAAACTTATGTCGGGAGTCTTCTTAAAAACGTGTGCCGTGTGTAACACTTTACGACAAAAATTAAATTTGCCGCGCATGTTGCGATTTTTCTATTGAGGGATTGTTTAATTCACGAAAAGTTTTAAAGATTACAATAAATTGTTAATGTGTGCTTCAATAATTTCAAGTTAAAATGGTGTGTAAATGTAAACCCGACCGCATTCACCGTAAGTATTCCTTTTCCGTTGTTGTCTCGTGGTTGTGTTAACTCTAATTACGACGTATGCTTTAGCACGTGAGTTGACCTTCTATTCTACTCGTGTGTTACAATCTGGATAATTCCTGGGGTGCTGGAATGGCTATTTAAGAACCCTTCGCTATATAACTTGACGACTACCACGGTCTCGCCTTCATTTAAGCTGCCAACGGCCAATGAACCCTACAGGCTGAGGGGTTGTTTACGCTGCATACTTGATGCTTTGAGGGAACATATCTGCCATCCGTTCTTTGTCGTATATTTCTCCTAAAGGAAATCCTGGGGCTACCTATCTTCTAAAGCTGTCAAATACTGTCGCTAGCAAGAACCTTTCTTTTTTGGAACTGCATACTTCCAAATACAGCTAAGTTTACTGTTTAAGAAACCTATTTACTATTCATGCGTATTAAGCTCACGTACATGTGACATTAAACGGTTTGAAGAATCCCTAGCATATAAATAAATTTTTATTCGGGGTAAACTCCACCACTGACGTTCGGTTTTGTTTTTAACTAGCTCCATAAAAGCTTGGGGGCTTTAGATAAAGTGGGTGAAGCTAAAACAAAAGGTCTTTTGGGTTGGCGGGAGTTACTTACTGTGCTATTCCGAGTTTAAGTTAGTTTTAAGTCACCTTGTGTCAGTGACGTGTGTACGTCAAGTTTCCTTGGTAACTAATCCTCAATTGGAACGCTAACTTTAATTTAGGGTGTAACAAACAAAAGCTTAACTAAATTTCGACACATTAATTGCCAGCTTTAATTAAATTGTTGTTGCTAACGCCCGTAATTCAATTCGACAGCGTCTCTTTTATTTCTGTCACATGTTCCTAGTATTTTAAGTTTTATTTACTATATTTAATTGTCAATTTGTTTCTCTGATTTGTGTTTGTTTTAGCGTATTAGACCTTTAATAAAACCTATTGAATTCCTGTTGTTCGGTTTTATTTCTTTCTATTACCCAACAGGTGGCGCCTTGTTAGGCAGCAGTCAATTTTCTTATAGTTCCTCAAGGACCTCCCCAACTCACCGACTAAGCCGGATACTGCTGTGTCTACTACTACAAATACTGGATCTTCCACGAATTTAGTGTGCTACTTCGAGCCAAATAGTATTGTTCTTCTCTCTAGGTTGTACCGCTAGAGCCGTCGCTTTCTTTTATTATTATTTGTAAACTACAACCGTTACAACATGATCATTAAACAAATGCTTTTTGTATTAAAAACTTCTTTTGAATAGTGATTTATAATCTCTGTGTACAGTGTTAAAGTTCACAATTCTTTAGGTTAAGTGATGAATATCACTGTTCGAAAACGAAGTCGACTGAATACATATGAAGACAGCCTTAAAGATACAAATTTTATAGGAAAAGAACAAGGTATACAAACGTCTACCCAACACATTTAATTATCTAGTAGATATTAAGTCTAAAGCTAAAAATAAAAGAAATACAACAATTTTGAATGTTTTGAATTATTTCGGCTAAGGGCTCATCTAAACAAGAACCGTACATAACATCACAGAAGTTGAATTTGTTCAATACGAAGACATCCTATACATTTTTGCAAATTGATGCAGACATTAGGTAGTGATATGGGTAGAAAACACTTAGTGTACCATATGCGTTACGTATAGTGTTTATAACAAGCTGTCTAAAAATGGAGACCAATATTTAAAGGGCGGCCAAAGTTTTTAACAACTTTTGTAGACTGTGAAATTCTGTAGGAGATATTCACCAAACACTACACACGTTTTACTTGGATTTACAATCAGAGAATGATTAGAAGCCATGTCATCGTTAGAATATGAATATAGTATCTGAGAATCGCCTACAAAATAACAATATTTGCAACAATGTAAAGAAGTACATATATCATTTGTGTAAATTGTAAATAATGAAGGTCCTAGGATTGAACCCAGGGATAGATTATTGTGAATAACTTTTGGATCAGAGAAATTGTCATTTAGTTTATTATTTGTGCCCTATTGAGTAATAGTTATTTACAGTAGAGTGTGGAAAGTAGAATTTTACGGTGCGACAGCCCAAAGGGCGAGTTCCTCATTAGCTGAAGCGCCGTAAAATTACTTTACACACAAAATTTGTATAATATTTTTTGGCCGACGATCATCATCAAAAAGTAAAAAAAGAACAAAATTATTTTTACTGACTTTAAGTAGGACTGGCTGCTTAACCATTTTGACAGACACGACCTAATACGTGTCAGTTCATTTGTTTAACTGACGCTTAGATGGCGTTGATCCCGGAGTACATCATAGCTGAGTTTGATCCTGTTAACAGATCTGAATGGTTAACTTTTTTCGTTATACTTATATACGACCGTCCTTAGTCACAATCATCATTCTAGCTTTTTTAGCTTTTAACGCTTTTAAGTTTTTGAGGACAAAAGGTTATTCTTCACCCTTCTATCTTCTTCAGGTACCTTGATCACGTTGACGAAAACAAACTTAGAAGGAGGTCAAAAATGCACAACCAACGCAAACAAAAACATGAATTTACAACGGCTTAGAAGAAAAGATACTGTACAACAAATTTTAGAATCTTCATTGACGGCACAGAGCGGGGGGTGATCGCAACACGCCTCCCAGGTCGTTATCTAATGCTTGTCACAACTATGGAGTGGGAAACCGGGTTCGTGCTTTAACAGTTACATTTGGAATATTAAGATTAGACAACATTGCGGAACCATTAACAGGAAGCACCCCGTACTTACACTTGGGATGAATCGATTGACCTGTCACAAAAGAGAAGTTCCTCAACCGATGGTATTGACCACAATTGAAACCATCAAACTTCAATCAACGGAATTCACCCACCACGAATGAGACAATACGTTGAAAACCCTCATTAATCAAAACCCGCCTTAAAAGACGGTTTTATTAAATACTGATATGGAAATCTCAACAAAGAACAAACGTTCTAAAACCCCAACTAAAACAGAAAACAAATCTTCGGCATTGGGAATCATCTTAACAACAAAAACACATAAAAACACAAATCCCCTTACAAGTGTACAATGCAGCAAAAGATGATAAACCCATTATGAAGACACATCCTACCAGATCCAGAATAAAACACGAGATACCGTAGGCGCATTGTCCAACCATTAAAACAAATCTTAGATTTGATGCTGGCACACAAACTTTTGAGAACTGGTATACAAATGTTAATGAAGATCGAGTAGTACTCAATCTATTACAAAAGGTTAAAGACTATAAAGGCCAATGTCATAATATACTAAAGAAACCAATAACATATTTCAAGCCCCTGTCGATTACGCGTGGAATTTGATGGTATCCCCCAAAATCTAAATAAAGAAAGAGATAATATAGGTAAAGTTGCCTCCAAAAACTTTTTTAAATATTATATGTACTCTATAAGAGCCCTTCTAGGTGGAGAATACTCAACTCAGTAAGTTGTAATCGTTTGTTACTTAAGTGTTGTTTTGTGTTATTTACATAAATGTTAGAAATTTTAATAAGAATACATGTTTTACACTTTTAATTGTTGTTTTTAGAGTTTTTTAATTGACCTATCATCTTTTGATGAATTTTATTAGTAAATTGACTACCAACTCGTTTTTTTAACCAGCATTGATAAAACCCATACAACGGTTGGCGAAACGTCGGAGATTACATCTTACTGAGTTGAGTATTCTTCCCACCTCCACCTAGAAGGGCTCTTATAGAGTACATATAATATTTAAAAAAAGATAATATACTCATTAAATAAATGTATAGAGAAGCAAAATCTTAAAACATAGGACTTTAACCTTGAAAATGTTCTTTTTGTAATAAACCACGAATCTCTGCCCCTAAACGGTGAAGACCAAAGAAAGGTATCAAAATAGTTTCATTACTTAATTAATAAAAAGAAACCTTTTTCGGTTAACTGCCCAAACTTTGACAAAATTGAAAAAATTAACTGTACAACACAATCAAAAGGTTTAGGCCGTATCCGGTCTCGGTTCCGGAACATATAATATACTACTTAAAAAAAAAATGACACACTTATTTTTCAGTAAACCAGACTATAAGATTCTATGGTACTCTAAAGGCAGTAAGCAAGTGAAACTTCAACAAAGCCTAAAAGACGATAAAGATGAAACAGACTTTGGTGAAACAAATCCTAAACCTATTCGGACTACTATCGAAACACGACTGGGTCCTATACCAAGCAGTTGAGAATGTTAAATCTATGAGGAAAATCAAAGATGAGTCATTATTGTCAAAAATTCATCTAAACATAGCACTGGCCTGATGAAGATGCCACTGCGGTAGCGAAATTTTTTTTTTAAAGGACCGGTAAGTTTATTTTTTGATTTCTTTCTTCAAATAGTAAGGGTCCAGACGTGCCCTTACCATTTGAAAATTTAAAATAATCAAATTTGTGAAGGATACCATCAACATTTGTTTCGTAAAAAAAGACACGTACGAAAGAGGAAGACATAAACATTATTACACATATTAAAGTCACTTTGTTGAAATCTGCTTTTAAAGATATGCAGAACGCCACAGTTTTCCTCCCACCACAAGATGCGTCAATTTTGGTTGAACACAAACTAATTCGCATAAGATGGGTACAATGTACTGTAAATCCTAATACCGACCAGAGAACATGCGCTAAATGTTATGATCAATCAGAGTTAAATTTTTCCGCATCCTACTTGCAGCATATAAACCCAAGAAACATTTCGCGTTGTCCTTAAAATTTGCTGGAAAAATCAGAATTAACCGCAAATCACAGGTCACTTGTATTTATAGATTTGCCGAGGATTACTTTGATCTTTTCAAAATATGCGAGAATTTTTAATGGACAGAAAAACATCGAAATTGGCAACGGAAAGATAAAAAAATTGTTTACAAATAATGTAAATACAATATGCTCCCCTAAGTTGGAATCATATAAAAAACTTTTTTATTATTAAATTTAGAAAAAAAATTATTCTTTGTAAAAAGTTCTGCATGTTCTAAAATCTAAAATACAGTCATCAAATATCAAATTTTTTCAGTGGTATACGAGGTTTGTCAAAAAATATGAATTTTATTCAAGAGTAAAGTACCTTTAAATTTAACAATATCGGAAAATGTTATCAAAAAAAGTTGATCAGAAATAAAAACTACGTTCAAATATGCAATTACATCCATTTACACTAAAAATTAAGGTTATTTTATTTTTAATAATATTTCTATTTTGAATTAATATTTATCTCTTGTGATTATTTATTATTATTTATAATAATTTGACTAAAATATTATAATATACTTTTACGATGCTGTGAGTCATTTTATTTCTACAGGGTGTTGAACTTTTATTTTTCAAAAATGTTCAATAAATATAATAATGTTGTCAATGTAAATGGTAGTAATTGCATATTTAAACGTAGTTTTTAATTCTGCTCAACTTTTTTTAATAACATTTTCCGATATTGTCAAATTTAAAGGTACTTTACTCTTGAGAAAAATTAATATTTTTTGACAAACCTCGTATACGACTAAAAAAATTTGATATTTGATAATTGTATTTTAGAATATACAGAACATTTTATGAAGAATAACGTTTTTTCCTAAAATTAATAATAAAAAAGTTTTTCATGTGATTCCAACTTAGGGGGACATATTGTATGTTTTGGAACATTTGGTGTATGGTTTACGAGATATTTACATTTAAAATTTCTTTTAACGTCATAGTGACGTCAGCAGCCATTAACACTACATTTTTATCACTTTCATCTACCTTAATTCATCTAAATGCCAAAATGTTATCCCAAAGTTTCTGTCACTAATTAAATATTTATATAGGTGATCAAATTGTCTGTGAAAAATCGATTATCCAAGATTTCCAAGAATAAATCACAAAGTTCAGGACCCAACGGCACACATTAAGTTCCCTAAAATCACTTTCACCAACGTCTAACTCATTCAACATCACAAAACTTTCCCGATACATTGGGATGGGATGGCTTCCTAGTTACTTACAGGTTGAACAGGTCACATCTTAATATTAAACATATTACTACTTGATGATGCATATAATTTGTTTCTTGAAGGCAAAAATTAATGGTAACCATGGAGATTAAAATGTATAAAACCCAAATTAGAAAAACTTAATATTCAAAGTATTATCAACATTTGTATTCAAAGTTTTGTAGCCAAGTGCAGGCGCAACTACCAGTATAATCATGCCAATATATTTCAATAAATGACCAGAATTAGTATATATTCATTGGCCAGTGGTGACTGCACTGGCACGGTTATCTTAATTTATATTTTAACTTCGAATGAAGTAAATAGATTTAAAATCTTAATTAAGAGGAATACGTACTAGCAGTGCGTTTTTAATGCTCCCAATGGCCTTGCAAAATTGGCTTAAATTTTCAAGTTATTAGCAATGCTTTGGGTTAAATTGGTAGATATAAGAAAGGAGTGTGTAGTGGTTGTGGTAAAATTTTGATTTTGTATTTATTTTTATAAAAATTATGGTGTTGAACATGTTATAAAATGTACAAATTCAAACATAAAAAAAAACAAAAAGTGAACATTTTGAAATAAAAGTGATACTATAGCGACAAAGCCCCTAGTATTGTCTTTCATTAAGTTTTACTTCAAACATTTAAAACTAAATGCTGTTTTACAGCGATGGGGCGCTGCTAGTATGTATTCTTCTTAATGACAAATAAAAATATTACCTGCTCGAACTTGCACGTCCCTACTAATTATCCGTCCCACGCTATTAGAAGCAACGCATCTGTACACCGTGCTATGAATATCTTGTCTATATGCAGCGGCCGCAAATGGAAGTAAAACTAAAGTACCATTTCTAAGCACCCTTCTTATTCCAGAAACGTCTCCTACGGAAGTGCCATCAACCGAAAGCCAATCTATCGAAGGCTGCGGACTACCGGAAGCCGAACAATCTAACCAGCCACCACTGGAATTAGAAAATTCTAGCCTTGTTGGTGGTTCCATTACAAACGTGGGACCGCGTAAATGCAAGTCGAATCCTGTTGACATTTCTGCAAAAAAAAATTATAAATTTAATTGACCGTTAAACAACTTCAATTTAATTGACTAGATTTGTCACCGATTTTCTTACGTAGCACATATTTCAAGATTCCCATTTATGCTTCAATAATTCAGAAAAGCATTAAATTGACAGTTCAATTTTACTACAAATGGAGGGTGTCACTGTAGTAAATCAAATGTCTGAAGGAAACCACTTAGTAGTGATGTTCTACATCAGAACATTTTATAAATCAAATTGAACTTGAACAATGTGCGTCTACTACTAATCGGAATTTCACATAAAACGCGTAAAAACGACTATAATCAAATAAATTTATTCAGCAATTAATTTGTTTTAGAATCATAAAGACAATAATTTTAACGTAAGGGTTATACACATTTATGCAAAATTCATAGCCCTCCAGCGTTTGATAACATAATCAGGTGTAAATAATTTATTAAAAAAAAAATAGAATTTTTATGTAGTATAATAGCGCTACCATAAAAATGTTATAGTTTATAAATTCTATTCTAAAGAAAAAAGCTCTACATAATACAGTGAAGGAATTATTTAATCTTTGATGTAAGTAATGAGATTAGAGTTGTCAGATATACATAATGCATCGTGTAGCACAAGATTGATCACATTAAATATAATTATTTCAGTTAGCGTGCACTTCGTGTCTGTTCATTTTAAGCCCTTTTGTTGCGGAACTGCATTAATCCTTAGTAAAAACATAATGCAGACTTTTTTCAATCTTATAATTATATTTAATTACCATCAGTAAGTCCACATGCTGTAAATTAATTAATTAATTTAAATGGAACAAAAGAGAAAAATGGACAACTTCTAATTATTGTTTTTATGAGTTCTAAACAAGTTCCTGTCATGTAATGACAACAAATCAAAAATGCTTAAGTTAATTCTTTTTCACGTTTACAGTTACCACGACGACAGATGTACCGAGATGGGATCGCATCTTAGATCAGATGAATTTTAATTTATTTGAAAGTCTTCCTGTTTCAAGCTTATGAAACAAAAAGTTTAAAGAGTAAAAGTTTTTTCGGTTAAATGTCGTTCTCCGGAAGCAGAACGTGTAGACCGCTTCGTGTTTTACTTACAAACATTTGTAGTACTTTTTGCAAATTTTATGAAGACTCCTACGTACATATGTTGCGATATTATTTATTTGAAAAAGTTGAAAGGTGTCTAAATCAAAAATTAAAAGTTTTGTGATTTATGTAGAATACGAATACAAATTTAGCATAACCTTCTTGATACGATGAACTGATTACATTACACTACCTTATCTGTTTCTAAGTTTACACGAATGTAAATAAATTGATTGATTAAATGTTTAATTAAATACACTAAAATTTTATTTTTTGGCGCCCACCATGGGGCAGGTTATGTGTAGGTATTATTTAATAAATCAAAATTATCTGGCGTAATTCGTTGTAAGGAGCTAAGAATCGATTGTAAAAAAAATAAATAGGTCGAAATGTCTGCCTTTCATCGTATTAAATACGAATTTAATGAGTTTAAGTTTACCCCTTCTTGTAATTGTATTTAATTTCTTCTCTTTTCATGTAAAAGTAATATACTCGATGCTAAAACTCGATCAAGTGTACGTATTGATAACCATACATTTATTTTTACGTTTATTAAATGGATTCACATTTATGTTTTAGATCATTTATGAATGTCGTAACTTTATTACTACTTTAAATAACGTATAATGGCAGTGGTCAACAACACCCATATTCTACGTAGTTAAATTACTGTAAGTAATATCTTACATGCAATTTTACAACCTAATAAAGTTATAAGGATTTTTAATGAAAACTTTTGAAATTAATATGCTTTTAGTAGGTATCGATATAATATATTTATAATACTGGATTACATGCTGACGAATTTCATAACATTTGAGTATAATATATTGCTCTTTTATAAACAAAAAGAAAATATAACTTATACGTTAACTTGATGATATTTAACTAAATTAATAATTTGTTTCTGTAATAATACAAAAGTAATCGAGTGTGTACATACATGCAAATAAGTATTTCATCTTCGAATAAAACGTAAACATGTTCCAAATTAATAAAAAAACGTTAAATAGAAGCGAGAATTAAATACATCCTGTCCGAGAAGTACGCGGACCTTTGGATATTGTCTTTAAAAAGTAGATTTATTCAAAATCAGTTTTAACCATTCCTCAGTGGCTACAATTATAAATTATTATAATTATAAAAACTGTTTATTGCTGAATTTGCCTAAAAATTGATCTACGCCAACACGTTCAAATTCAACCTTGAAAGTACTCTACGTTAGACTTAGACGTAACTTTAAGATAAATCTCTTTGTTTTATAAAATATTAGTATTTTTGTTCTTTGATAAATTGTTTATAATTATAAAAACTACTTGTTGTTAAATTTGTCTAAAACTCGATTCACGCCAACACATTCAAATTCACCCTCGAACGTACTCTGCGTTTAGACTATAATGTGCACAACATCCGTAACTTTGAGATCAAATATTTTTGTTTTAAAAAATATTAGCATATGTGTTCTTTGATATGTTGTTTATAATTACAGGAACTATGTATTGCTGAATTTTCCTAAAAATTGATCTACGCCAACACGTTCAAATTCACCCTCAAACATACTCTAAGTATGCTGCGCGTAGCCATAACTTTGAAATTAAATATTTTTGATTTAAAAAATACTAGCATTTTTATTCTTTGATATTTTGTTTGTAATGATAAAAACTATTTATTACTAAATTTGCATAATAATTAATCTACGTGAACACTATGAAAATAGCTTTTAAAATTCGATAGGTATAAGTGTACTTTCAACAAATGTTGAAATATAAATTATTTGTGTTAAATAATTGTTGTTTTAGTAAGTATAAACATTAATTCAACTTAATATAAATAATATTTAGATAGCGTTACAGAAAATTTATTTTTATGGCTGGATTTATGACTACCTTCACATGGGTTGACCATTCTTTTAGGTTCCTCAGTGGCTACAATTAAAAAATATTTTCAATTATACACTTTTATGTATTACTTATCAACTTTAACATTCTAAATGGAATGTTATATTTTTTATTTTGATTCTAAATCTACGTGAAAAACTACAGGGACTTTATGTATACGAGTCATCCTCAAAAGTGATACTTTTTGAGATATCGATTTTTAAACAATTTCTTGGATCAATATCGGCTTTCAGATATTTTAGGTTATTATTTGAAGTATCAAACTCAAATTTTATTCACACTTGCAACAACCTTAAACGTCCATGGTTTAAAAGTTGTCATTGAGTATACAGGGCATGAGAAAAAAATGAAAAATTTTGTAATCGAAATTAATAAATAACTTGATAAAATCAAATGAAACACCCTGTATATTTTTCCTCTATTAAAAGTAGAATTAAATTCTTTACAACTTTGTTATTAATGTCTGTCTACCAAACCTCAACCGTCGGTCGTGAAATTCGTTTTCATATCAAAATACACATTTCAAAAATTTTTACTGACAACTGTAAAGAATCTAAGCTAGAGAATATTGTTGTAGTTCCGGATTATCTGCTTTATAATTATGAGTTACAAATTAACTTCCTTCGATTTTCCGGTGTAATAAACCGCAATAACTAATTCGGCTGTCAATAACTCACTGATTATTAGTAACTATACATAGATATAATATGGATAGAGTGGACAATTATTAATATAGCCGTAACAATAATAAACTTTTGACGTTTGTAATGAAATAATTTTATCTTAACGTTAAATATATGGTGCACCTTTTTCCTTATTAATTTTTTTTTAAAAATCGACCATGGATTCAAAGCCATATGGCACCTTGATAACTGTTATCTTGGAAATGAAACCATATGGCTTTGAAACCATGGTCTGTTTTTAAAAAATAAAAAATAAAAATTAATAAAGAAAGAAATGAACCATTTCTCTAATGTTTTGACGTTTGCATTTCATTGCCTATCTAATTTCCATTCCAGTGGAATTAACCATACTAACTGCTGTCGAAATCTCAATGGTTATTGCTAACAATACAAAGATACAATAAAATTCTGATAGATTGGATACTTACTAACACAATAAATTTTTTACGTTGTCAATTCATCGCCTACTTACTTTTTTGATGATAATTTTTGATAAAAACGAGTTTTACGGTTAATAGTGGATTATTGGTAAATATACATGTATATCAAAATTGTAAAGAATTTAATTGTATAACGATTTTGTAAAAAATATACAGGGTGTTCCATTTGATTGTATTAAGTTGTTTTTCATTTTCGGTTACAAAGTTTGACATTTTTTTCTCATACCCTATATAATCGATATCAACTTTTAAATCATGGATAATTAAGGTCATTACCGGACTAAGTATGAATAAAATTTGAATTTGATATTTTAAGTAATAATTAAAAAAAATGTGAAATATCTGAAAGCGGGCTCAATTAAATGTTTAAAAATCGATATTTCGAAAAGTATCATTTTATGAGTAAGACTCATATACTTAAAGTCACCACACTTTTTCACGTAGATTGAGAATAAAAATAAGAAATATAAGATTCTATTTAGAATGTCCAAGTTGATAAGTGATACATGAGAGTGAGACACCTGTATTGAAAATATTATTAAATTGTAGCCACTGAGAAACCTAAAAGAATGGTCAACTCATGTAAAGCCATACATCCAGCCATGAAAATAAATTTTTTTGTAACGCTATGCAAATATTATCTATATTGGATTAACTATTATGCTAATTTAGTAATAAATAGTTTTTATCATTAGAAACCACATATCAAAGAATAAGAATCCTAATATTTCTTTAATCGAAAATAATCGATTAAAAAGTTTTGCTACGTACTTACGAGTATGTTTGAGTGTGAATTAAAAAAATTAAAAAATATTAGTGTTTTCATTCTTTGATATGTTGTTTATAAATATATAAACTATTTGTTGCTGAATTTGCCTAATAATTGAATAACTCCAACACGTTCAAATTCACCCTTAAACGTATCTAAGTATGCCGCGTGTAGCTATAACTTTGAAATGAAATATTTTCGATTAAAAAAATATTAGCCTTTTTATTGTTTGATATGTTGTTTATAATTTTAAAAACTATTTATTGATGAATTTTCCTACAAATTGATCTACGCCAACACGTTCAAATTCACCCATGAACGTACTCTACGTTAGATTAGTATTGTCTGGCTTAGCCGTAACTTTGAGATAAAATTCTTTTGATTTAAAAAATATTAACATTTTTATTCTTTGATATGTTGGTTATAAAAAACTATTTAATATAAATTTTCATAATAATTAATTCACGCGAATACAATGAAAGAAGCTCTTAAATTTCGATAAGTATCAGTGCACTTTGCATACTTGTTTAAAGATTTTTTATACACAATTGTTAAAATAAGAATTATTTATGTTGATTAATTGTTGTTTTAGTAGTTATAAACATTTTACTCAATATAGATAATATTTACATAGCGTAACAGAAAAATTCATTTTTATGGCTAGATTTATGGCTAACTTCACATTACAAATTAATCATCTACAATGATAATAAATTAAAATTTTATGATATTGAGGTACAAAGTAGTTAAAAGGTGGGGATTTCAACCGAAGTAATTGGAGAAAGTTCTAACTGCGGGATAAGACAAATATTAACAACTTTTTAATAAAACTTTTAACCCTGAACAAGAATCAAATTTCGTTTATTCATTTTTTCGATACCACATTCTAACTGAAAATTGTGCAAATAGTTATCGTACAAAGCAAATTTCAATTTAATTGTTAAAACTGGTATAACATTCAGTAACGATTATACTTTAATTTATCTTTTACGTTTCAACTTCCATTCCATGCGTTAATGTATTTAGAAACTTCTTTATTTAGCAAATGGTTAACGCTATGTTTGATAAACCAAAACTAATAGTGCACCGTCATTTTAATAATAATTCAACTTTATTTGTTTGTAAAATTAATTTATTTATTTCTGTCACTAATTACTGCAAAATTAAGAAAAACATAAATAATTGACGAAAAACATAATTTACGATGTTGTACGACGACACTAGACGTTTGCAACGAACTTTCTATGAAACATTTTCTGCTTACAATTTTACCTGCTTTATTTATTGCTAATATATACATAATACAACACAAAGGTCAATGAAAAACATTCATTTGTTCTCTGTTTCAAAAACTGTAAACACAAATTGTGTTAAACGTCTATTTTAATAAATGCAAGGTGATTTATTTTGAAAGGTGTATGCATGTTGGGTCATGCGCTCAAGTATAAATTATTTGAATGATTATTAGAATTTTTTTTTTATTTTATATGTTTATTTTTTTTTGTGTGAGGGAAACAACGTGCTAAAAACAGTCAAAACGAGTACTAAATGGTGGTTGCTATTTAACAAATCTAGAAAATTATGGATTACGGATGCCGGCCATTCAGTACGTCATTTTAATAAATTAATTTAATCTTATTTATAAAGAATTTAATAAGCTTTTTTTAAAGAAATTGTATTGCATGTGAATACTAAAAAAGCGAATTAAATTTGTCGACCCTGATGGTATAAAACCTATTTTACAATTAAAAATATTAAATACAAATTATTAATACAACAAATATAATCATCACATATATTTATGACACAACAACGTTGGCTTTGTCTAGTGTAATATATTTGTATGTAAATAATGTAAACGTAATCTTAACAACACTTTTATTGAGACAAGTAGAATAGCTAACACACGTACTATATGGTAGAATACCGCGTAATGTAACAATGGAAATGCGTATGAATACATACCGTAATCTATTTCTGAATGTGAAATTATAGATAATAAAAAATATCAACATCAGAAACGACTTTCCGTTTTTTAAATTTTACCAAAGTACACTTCCCAATCACTTACGAACATGTGATACAGATACAAAAGAGCTGTAAAAGAATATTTGGTATAAAAAAGGCAGTTAGTGGTAGTTTTGAATTGGGTTTGCTCATACGATTTTACGTACGTGTGTTTTCTGCATACAGTAATTTACATTTATGTATTTTTAAAATTGTAACTTTTGCAATTCATGTGCTTGAGATGTGTAGCAATTGATGCATGATTGATGTTGGGTTTCGATAATCTATTGATACTTTGTTTCTTAATTGTGGTTTGCTTAAGAATTTGTATTATTTATTATTATCCAAACGGAATACATCCTTTTCAAACAAAATGAAATAAAAATAAAAATTGCAAAGTAACAAGAAGTAATTTTTCTAACTACGCTAATAAACTAGGTATACAACTATACACAAAAATACATCCATTTCAAAACAAAATGAAATAATATTTGCAAGGTACCAATAATTAATATTATTTTCTTACTACGCTAATAAGCTATACCACTAGAGGAGAAAATGAACTACAGATTTTGCTCTGCTAAGAAAAACGTGTAATTTCAGCGGAAATAAGATGTTTTACACTTTGATTTTTTTGAAATAATCATTTTCCATTTAATATTTGATATAAAAGATTTACAGCCGTTTTACGACCTAGGTAGAAAAGACCACGCACACCTAACATGACATTAACTTTCGTATACAAGTCCCTTATGGCCATACAAACAAAATCCTTTTCGGTCCTTATGTCCATGAACTAATAGTTTCAGCGCCACTAAATGTTTTGCAGAAAACGTTGTCCCTAAGATATTTGGAAGATTTCACCCGATTATTAGACAATTCTAACATGTTTTTGAAGGCTTCAAAATATATTAAGCTTGTCTTTATAAATATAATGTTGATAAAAATCACTACTTACAGGTTTTTAATGATTTTTTCGTTTAAATAAGATTAAATACAATTAGGCAATCCAAACCACGTGATAAAAAAAATGGCGGCTGGAGGCACACAACCTGTGACACACTTTTTGTTAAAATAAATAACCTCACAATACAACTGTCAAACATAATCGCAACGAAAGATCACCCCAAAGCCCGATTATCAAAATCAAAAGTTGCTGATCCATGACGTCACTCATACCCTAGATTGATTAAGATTAAAACCGCAAAAGCGCATTGATTAATATTGATTAAGATCAATTCACCGCAAGTGATTACATACTTATTACTCACTGATTGATTTATGTGGAAATAAATTTCAGCAAACGCCATTTTGTTGTAAAAATAACTAACTATTTTTCTGTAAGTAGTGACATTATATTTATAGAGACGGGCTGATATATTTTGAAGCTTCCAAAAACATAACCAACAGAAAAACACCAAAAACTGCACCAAAAACTTTACTCGGACACGTGTTTCAACAGCTAAGCTGTCATCATCAGCGATACCGATACTAAAATTAAAAACGGGAAGCTTATATATACTATCTGCTTATCACGCATCGTTAAACTTAATTGATTCTTAGATAAGCTTAAATAATTCCGAAAATCCTAGTGGACCGTTATATCATAATTCATAAGCAAATTTCTGTTTTTAAAAATTTCTAAACTTTCATAAAAATCAAGTTTGTTTTTATTATCTACCCTCTTAATAAATTCAATGTCGCTTACTCTATGGCCATTTTCTAGCATGTGCATGGCAACACTGGACCTATCTGTGCGATGATATTTGACATGAGCTACGTGCTCTTTAAAACGAGTTTTAATAGGTCTCGTGCCTCTTTCCAAAATGATTGCTGATACCCGTAGAGTCTTATTAGAATGTGGAAATATTATAAAAAAACAACTTAAATTTACATTAACGGTATCTAACCCGGTTTTTCCAAGAATGTATTGTTTACCTAAGATACATAGACCTGGAAAAGCAATGCGTCCCATTGTTTCAGGTATTAATGCTCCTACTTATTTGATATTTAAATGGTTGTCAAATAAATTCAACAGTTTTGAATATCAACAATCAAATTTCAGTGTTCAAAATTCATACAATTTTATTGAAAAAATTAAAAACATTGAGCTGACTGAGAACGAAGTTTTAGTTTTATTCGATGTTTGATCATTATTTCCAAGCGTTCCGATAGATTATTTGAAAGATTAGTTACACCAAAACCATTTAGACAATTCAGAAGTAGATAATTTTATTAAATTAGCAAGATTACGTATGAGTCAAACCTACTTTCAAATTAACAATAATATTTATCAACAAAATCATGGTACAACAATGGGTAACAGCTTATCTCCGTTTATGGCTAACCTGTTCATGGGTAAATTTGAAACTGATTTAAAAAATAATTTAGAATACTTTCCTATAATTTGGTGAAGATATGTAGATGATGTTTTTGCAGTCATCGACACTAAAGTTTACAGCCCTCAGCAATTTGTAGAAATTTCAAATGCAAAAATTGAGACGATCAAGTTTACCTATGAAACAGAAACAAACCTTAAGTTACCTTTCTTAGACACTTTAGTGACAAGAAATGGCAACAAACTAGATATAGATATTTATCGTAAAGACACTAACACTATGAGGTTTATAACAAATAATTCCAACCATAGTATGCAACTTGCATCTTTCAACTTTTTGATTCACAGATTATTACATTTCCCATTGACAAAACAAAACGTTCATAAAGAACTGCAAAATATTAACCTTTTAGCGGCCATCGTTCCCATTTTGGGAACAAAGCTTGTATTTCGTTTTACCAGTTATACATAATATTGTTCGTCAGTATAGCTGTTTATTACTAAAAAATAGGGTTCGTACTTATCCGTTATGAAAGATGCTTTTAATTTTTTGGCACAGTCAAGGAAAAAACATGTCGGAAGTTTACCAACAATTGAAGTTTTTGCTTCTTTTAGCAATAATGAACAACAAACTCACTATTTTTGTTTTTTGAGAACCATTTTTGCTAGAATGATAGTCAATAGAATGAATTTGGTAACTGCTATCAAGATTTCAAACTTTAAATTATATTTTTTCTAAAAATGGATCATAAATTTGCATGTCCCAGATTGGTAACGTTGGCCAGTACCGAACACAATCTGTCATCAATCGTCGTCGAGTGTTACAAGTACAGGCTGCTGCAAGTCGTAACTTGTCATTGCAGGTGTTTCCTTTACACTGAAATTTTTAGTCGGTTTTAGTTTTCATGCGGAATTCGAACAGTGCAGTTGTATTGAAGTTAAGCCGTTTATTTTGCAAACAGAATTTTCATTCTGATTTTTAGTTTTTGTTTAGAATTTGATTAGTGTATTTATTTTGACTGTAGTGTTGATCAGGTGTGCCGTAAGTAATTATGGATCCAAAGGTGTTTTACGGGTTAGTCTAACAATAAAAAGTTAAATTTTACACAATATAGAAATAATTATGTTTTAGATCTGTCGCCAGATACAGATTTTTGACAAACGCGGTAGATGATGTTGAAGCTTCGTCTGCCAAAGAGATTGATATAGTAATACTTCCTCCAGAATCTGGTAATCAAGATATTGATAGTGATGAAGAGATAATTGATGACGATGTACTGCATTCGCATGAAATGCCCCAGGAAGTTCCTGGAGTAGTGGAGCTACATATTCAAGATTCTTCGGACGATGAAGAGAGAGAAGAAGAAACTTCAAAGAAAAGAAGAGGAATGTGGAAAAAACGCAAAACGTGTCAATCGATCGTGACGCTGAGGATCCTCCAAAAGTAGGCGAAGAACATATTGGAAAGTCAGAATATGAAATATTTTGTTTATTTCTTACAACCGAAATTATTTCTTATATTCGAGAACAAACTCAGCTCTATGCTAGGAGAGAAAAAATGATCATAACTTTGATGTATCTGACGAGGAGATCCGACAATTTCTAGGATTACTACTTATCAGTGGCTATCATAGCCTGCCATCTGAAAATGATTACTGGTCTACGGCTAACGATATGCAAGCCCCGATTTTCGCTCAAACAATGAGCCGAGAAAATTTCGAACCATAAAGCGTTACCTTCATCTCGTTGACAATCGTAACCTTTCTAATTCCAAGGTGGCAAAAGTTTTGGTATTCTATGAAAAACTAAAAGAACGTTTTCAACAGTTTGGGGTATTTCACAAACATCTTAGTATAGATGAAGCCATGGTTCCGTATCAGCCAAAATGTTCATTAAAAATAAGCCGATCAGATTTGGATTCAAGATTTGGATGCTTTGTGGAAACGATGGATATCCATATAACTTGGAAATTTATTGTGGGAAGTCAGGAGACCGTACAACACCTTTAGGAAGCCGGGTGGTACATTCGATGCTGGAAGTAATAGAAAACTCTGATAAACATGTAGTGTATTTTGACAATTTTTTTACAAGCCACGCGCTTCTAACAGATTTGTCCAAAAAGGTATTCGTGCTTGTGGTACGGTGAGAGAGAACAGAACAAACAAATGTCCCTTGATATCGTCAAAGGACATGAAGAAAAAGGATAGAGGTTCTTACGATTATAGGTCAGACGGGTTTGTAGTATGTGTAAAATGGAACGACAATGCAGTAGTGACTGTGGCAAGTAACCACTTCAAAGTTACACCAGTTCAAACAACGACACGTAGAGTGAAGTCTGTAAACAAAAAAGATGTCACCCAACCAAACCTAATTAGTATGTATAATTTCGGCATGGGAGGTGTGGATCTTCTTGACCGCTTATCTGCCAGCTACAGGCCTATGTTACGATCGAAGAAGTGGTGGTGGAACCTTTTCTCAAATGGTCTAAATTTAGCCGTTATTGCCGCGTTTCGGTTTTATCAACATATAAATCCCGGAAACGCTATAACCCATCTGCAGTTTAGACGAAACGTAGCATTAGCGCTTATCAACGGGCGCAGCCCAAAGAAGAAGAAGGGGAGGGCCATCTGCACCTGTATTACGAGACATCAGATTTGACGGTGTCAACCACATTCCCACAAGTACATCGCAAGGACGTTGCATAGTCTGCCAAAACAACACGAGGCTGAAATGCAGCAAATGTGAAAAACGTCTTCACAAAAATGTTTGTTTTGATCATTTTCATTCCAAGTAGGCGTATACACGTTCTGCTAAGGCAATGACTAAATAATCGTTCAGTTTATATATTTTACATGCACTCAGAAATAAATAATAATAAAATTCGCTTTCATATTTTTAAAGTACTTCGTGTACCGCAACATGCCAACGTTCCCAAAATGGTAACATGTCGTTTTTTCAAAATCAGCAAATGTATACAAAATTTTATTTTAGTCCTGTATATAATATAATACTAATAACAACCTATTAGAATATTATCATTCTATGGACATGACATCAAGGTGCGGCCAGTAAAAGGTTAAGCAGATTGCATCATACAATGGTTTTCAAGAATCAATTGTCACAAACATAATTAGAAAACATAAACATAAGTTAAACATTAGAAACATTACAACGTTGAGAACTAGTAATAGCAAAATAGATAAGAAATATGTCAAATTACCAAATCATCCCACATACACAAAAGGCCTTTAAAAAATATTTTCAAAATTTGATCATAAAACAGTAACCTCTAGTAGTAACAACTTGCAGAATCTTTTAGGCAATCCGAAAGACCCAATAGAAATGTGTGATAAATCGGGAATATATAAAATTAATTGTAAAGACTGTAACCAAGTATATATATAGGGCAAACCAAGAGACCTATTAAAACTCGTTTTAAAGAGCACGTAGCTCATGTCGAATATCATCGCACAGATAGGTCCAGTGTTGCCATGCATATGCTTGAAAATGGCCATATAATAGGCGACATTGAATTAATTAAGAGGGTAGATAATAAAACGAACTTGATTCTTATGAAAGTTTAGAAATTTTTAAAAACAGAAATTTGCTTATGAATTATGATGATAACGGTCCATTAGGATTTTCGGAATTATTTAAGATTATCTAAGAATCAATTAAGTTTAACGATGCGTGATAAGCAGATAGTATATATAAGCTTCCCGTTGTTTTAATTTTAGTATCGGTACCGCTGATGATGACAGCTTAGATGTTGAAACACGTGCCGAGTAAAGTTTTTGGTGCACTTTTTAGTGTTTTTCTGTTGGTTAAATAGACGCTGCAGTTGGTGTTCCTTTCCTTTGTTCCAAAAACATGTTAAAATTGTGTAATAATTGGGTTAATAGGTATGTAACCTTAAAGCTCAGGAACAACGTTTTCTACAAAACGTCTAGTGGCGCTGAAACTATTGGTCCACGGACATAAGGGCCGAAAAGGATTTTGTTTATATGGCCATAAGGGGCCTGTATACAAAAAATTTAAATTTCTCATGTTAGGTGTGCGTGGTCCTTTGTATACCTCTAATCAAAATGTGAGTGTGTAAATAAATTTCTTTATCCACAATCACTATATTATAGAGCTATTATTATGCCGTTATGAAACGTATTATAACACCTATAAAACATATATTCCATAAAACATTAGTGTTTTGTAATATATAAAATACAAGAAAAATTTGCAGAAAATTTAGTAATTATTTATTAACCTTAATATTAACATTCACGTTAACATCAAAAGTTAACTTATTTGCAATATCAGGATTTACATTTACACAAACCACGTGACTGCATCGCGGAGATCTCTTGCATTGTGCTGGATTTTCCTTGAATTGTTCTAGCCATATCGATTTTATTTGACTAGCTTTCTTCTATATACTCCTCAACAAGACTAGATGACCTCCACCTCCGTGCTTCTTAAGAGTGAGCATATCACCACCAGCATTAGCCAACAGAGTCGCCGAAGAACGGCGCATACTATGGCCCGTATAGGATTTAGCGTCTAGAAGTTTTAAGAAAGAATCAATCTGTGAGGGGATTCTGGAAATAGTGTTAATTTCCACAGGTTGTAGGGTGCATTTGAATTTATTTATCGCAAAATAAATCTTTCCTGCGAAATTGTACTTTTAGACGTAGGGGTATGTATTTCTTGCGTATCTCCATAACATTAACAGAGAATCCTTCGTCTAATACAGTGAAACTTCTTGACATATTGGTCTTTGTTTCTGGGATGGACATGTAGATAAAAGATCCTTTATCTTTCACATTTTCAATATTTAAGTTTACCAGTTCATTGCATCGTAAACCTCCACAAACACCCATTATGACAGCAACCTAGAAATATTTAAAATAATTAAGATACCAATACAAAAGAAAAGAAAATTAGTTGTACCTTCATCATTAAGTACTTTTCATCAGATGCTGTTTTCAAAAATTGTTCGATGTGCCCCTCTCAAGCACTTTTCCTTCTTTGCCTTGTAGTTTTTTGATTGGCTTTTGAGATAAGCAATTAATTTGCCGTATTTTGATATGTCAATATTTCTATGCACATTCAAAGTTGCTCTTAACATTGAATAATTCGTCCACATCGACGAGGAGGCAAACTTGCTTCTTACATTTAAAAAATAAGCCAACAGGACGTCCTCGTTTATGATGTTTTCACCTCTTTTCTCTCTCCATTCATTAAAGGTAGCAAATTCTTTTATGTATGCGTCTTTAGATTTGGCCCCTTAAGAAAACTAAAAGCTCGAACTTCGTTCTCGCGATTAAAAATTCTTGCGTGGATAATCTGCCTATTAAAACACATATACAATAAATAGCTATAATTGATTTTTAGTGTGTGTTTTATTTGTTAATTTTCATACCCAAATGCATATTCGTATACAAAAAGTTTCTTTGTCGATTTACTAATACTATTAATTTACTGAGCTGAATGAACCACTCTTGAATTGTTTGTTCAGTAAACATTATTATTTTAATTCAAAACAAATCCTTACATTAAATTAATATTTTTACTGCTAAATATACAAACAAAGTAATAATAAAGCAATTTATCACAAGCATTCCTGAATTAAATACTTAATGTTGAATACTTTACAAGGAGCGTAATTAAGAAGAAATACACGTAAACTTTAGACGTAATTTATTAAGACTTACTTTTAGTACAAACAGGTTTTCTAATTTTCTTTTCACACTTTGTGATTAAAAATTTCTTTTAAGTAATTAATTTTAATATTAATTGAAAACAGGAAAAATTAAATGTTGCAGTAAACACGCAAAATAAATACCATCTTACGTTTTCTACTGCATTAAGAAGTTGTTAAAGATCTTCCGATTTTCAATGGTAAACAAAGGAAATCCGTTTCTCGAATGACAGGAATTGAGGAACAGTTTCGAATTAACCTCCGCCTTTTGTATGTCTTCATAGGATTGATTGATTGTGTTTAAAATGTAGAAATTCGACGCTATATTCTAATTTGTAATTGAACATTTCGAAATCTAAAGAATCTGCTTTTGTTGGATGCTGCTAACATCGCTTTAGTCGATTACAAAGCAGACTTTCGTTATGAACTTGCATCTTTCAATGTAGATTTGAATTTTTAGCATAAACCTTTTCAAAGCCAACTCTTCTTTGAGCCACCCCTTTTTACAAAATAATGACGACTTGGTTCTGATTCACATTACGAGTGAATAACTTTTCCCGGATTAATTCTCGCGAACGAAACGGAAACGAATAATTGCGACGGGAATCTATTGTTCCTGGATACGACACAAAAAAAAACCTGCCGGAAACGTGAGATGTTGAATCAATTTTTTTTTAAAAGCTGCAGCTGGTATATTATTAATACAGAAAATATTTTAAAACATTTGTAATCAATAGAAAACTACACGGTTTGCATAAAAAATACGTCTGTATTTCGATTAAAGTTTATGCACCTAAAGCATAAAATGTAATTACGCTTGACGTATTTAATTAAAAATGTTTAAAATTTTAAGTGAACGTTTCCGGTTACTTTAGTTTATGTCGGTATAATTTATGGCATATATTTAAAGTGTTATCAAATTTGCGTCACGTGTAAATTATCCGCGCGGTCCATTTACCGTACTCTTTAACATAAATTGTACCTACAATCTCTAAACTAATTAATTTAAAGATACGTCTATAGAATTTTAAATCACTTGAACGTAAACCACATGTTTTATTATGAACCACCAAATAAGACTAAAGAAAAAAATCGGATAATAAAATGAAATATTTTGGTGTAATTTTAAAGTTTTCTAAGTTGTGTTAAGTTGCGACAGAGGAACGGAAGTGTTAATTCGAATTTCCGCGACGTACGTAATTCGGCATAACATTAAAACTTTGTTTTAATAAACTAACGAAGCTAAAGTTTGGGATGTGGAACATCAAGCCTTATCAAACAGACAAGGCCTATAAAGTTTTTTAAAGTATGTTTAACTTCACTCACGAAAAACTTACACACCAGCTCATCCATGACTTAATGAATTTACAACTTTGGATAGAATTATGTATAGTATCTTCAGGGCTGGTGTACTTGACCACTTCTAACTCTATCAATAATTTACTAAAAACTTAAACTCACTTAACCAACATCATAAAAACGTATATATTTTGAGTTTTATATTGCGAAAAAGTCAATATAGAAGTTATAAAAAGCTGCTGAAGTTTTTTGTTAAAGAACCGATAATAAAAGAATAGATACATAAAATATAACAATAAATGAACAAATAAAATTTAGGTTATTTTGGAGAGCATCTAAAAGACATTTTCAGAACGATAAAATCTAACGTTTTTTTTGTCTTGTATGTAAAGTACACTCAAGTAAACCAAAATCAGGATATTTAGTCAGTTCCTAAAACAGACTTGAGTAAATAGTTAAATTACGCAAGTATTAAATAGACTGCTTATACAACTAATTTAATAATATACTATTTTATGAACAATCTTTTCAGAATAATTACTGTAATTTACTTGTAATTATTTTTCAAGGATGTTATTATTTACATTATTGATTAGTGAAGTACATAAAAAAATTAATTACGGGCGGATCACTGGTATAAAAAAAATTTAAGATGTAGGTAATTAATAGAGAACTACAATAAATATTTAATATTAGTTTTGAAGCACCGCCAGCCAATAACACTCACTAAGGGTCGTGTAGGAGTTTCTTATGGTACGGTACAGATGTAGAACTGCTTTGAATCAAACTAATGGGCGCCACCTACCCTGAAGTTATTCATCATTTTTAAGACATATGTGATTATTTTCGTAACGAGTTCCTTCCATTCTAAAAACTTTTAGTGGTCCATCGTTGCGGCTACTGAACGTTTTTTCTTCGCTGAAAATCACTCGATTCCCAAATTCCAAAGGTTAGTTCACATATCGCCTTGCCAATTTCAGACGACGTCTCATATTTTCGTCACTGAGAACTTCTTTCGCAGTAGCATTATACTTCTTTATTCCTATCTCCTTTAATCTTTTTTGTGCAGTTATACGGCATCCGGGAAAATGTGTATCTGCTGTAGCCCTGGAGTATGTAGCAAATGGTTGTTCTGTTACGTAATGAAACAACTCGAGATCTTGAGCACGTGTAGATACTTTAGGTCTACCACTTCCGATGGCTCTTTCCAAAGTGTGTTCAAGATTCCATTTTACTCGGTAATGCCCTACGGTGCTTTTGGTATATCTAACATACGTGAAATTTCACGCACGCTACGGCCCGCCGCTAATTCCGAAACAATCCGCGCTTTCAAATCAGCACCGAGATGAGGTGGCATTTTCAAAACACTTGAAATTTTAAACTAAAATGGAATTTACATTTCTTACTTTATTTATTGGTTCACACTACCTCTTCTCAAACAGTAGGTAATTGTTTATTTATTACATACTTCTAATGACCAATGTAACAACCCTTAGAGCAATATGACTCAAAGGAAGTAAATTAAACAAGCAAGGATATTCTATTGTTATTGAAACTTATTCATAAAGTAAAAGCCATTTCCTTATAATGCTAATGGACAGGATTTTCTTTTAAGTATTAAGATTACAATAGAGGACTTATAAACTTTCGAAAATATCTAATTATAAATATTTACACTGCAATTGCGCTTTTCCTTAATAATTTCTTAGCAATAACATACACGTTCTTGGTTTTAAGTTGTCATAAATTTGATATGATATAAATTTGTGTTTCTAATATTACATCACAAACTAATCTTTATTCGCCAAAAATTGTTGCTTAAGTTGTAAAGCTTCGTACACACCTGAACAACAAACCGAGCAACAAACATAACAACGAACCGAAAGTCAAACAGAACGACAAACGATCTTTTATGATTTCCACAATCCGAACAACAAACGGAACGTTTGTGCTGTTCCCATAATTATTTTCAGTAGTTTTCAGTTCATATATATTTATTATTGAGAAGAGAAAATTGCGGAAAACAAGAAGATAGTGCCAACAAAATTTTTACGCACAAAGAAGAGTAAAAATTTATAATTTACTTCGTTTTTTTTTTATTTTAGAAATGTCTTGTCGGAGAAAAAACCGACAAGTTGCGGGAACGCCGCAAACCGTTTGTGGAACAATCAGGACTTGCGAATCTGTTCTAAAATTTGTACGTAGCACCGTCCAAATTAATGTTTCGATTGCCGTTCGGTTCGTTGTTCTGTTTGTTTCTCGGTTTGTTGTTCAGGTGTGTACGAAGCTTTACAATAAGCATATTAATATGAACTATATCTTATGAAAGGAGAGTTATGTAACTATAATTAACGACTTAACGTTACGTTAGTAGATTCCATTTACTATTTACACATATTTTCTTGGAACATTCGATAATTAACTATCGGGATATGATGACCCTATACTTCGCAGGTTGTGCGCAACTGGATACAAGCAAATAACTTGGAGCTGTTACCCTGGCCAGCAAAAAGCCCAGATTTTAACATTATCGAAAATGTTTGGGCTCGAATACTTGCTGTTATCCGAAGACAACAAGGGCCAAATTTTATACCAGTAAACCGTAATGCACTAATTGCAGCCATTGATACCGCATGGGAAACGATTAATATTAATTATATTGATACCTTGATAGCGTCAATGAGCAGACGCCTCCAAGAATGTATCAATAATAATGGAGGTCACACCCATTATTGATTTCTTATATTTATTTATATAGTAATACCTTTATTTAAAAAAAAAGTTTTCATTTAATTTTAAACTATAACTTGGTATCTTAATTATAATTATGTAATAAATTCTTGTCAAAAACTAAATATATACGTTGACAATAAGAATTGCCTTAGTTTTTATTTTCACTTTTATATTAACTACAGAAAAAATGAAACGTCATAAAATATACATTTTGTAAGGACTAAATATTATGAATAGAGAGTTTAATGATTTTTTTAATAACTTACAATAATTAGTAGGTTAGATTTATTTAAAAATAAGTAATAATCAGTCAACCCAAATAACCATGTTTAGTTTTTGATTTAATTTAAAAGTTATTGCTTGTAGACGTTTTTAAATCAAAATTATTTCTAATTTTATTTTGTAAACATTTCCTAAACAAAATTTTGATTCGATAATTAATCGAGCTATGGTGTTTAATTAGCGATACCTTCAAATATATTCTTTAAAGAAAAAAATTAAGTAAGCAACGTAAATTACCTATTTTCTAAAACGTGCTTAGTGTAATGATTCATTCTACAGTCCTTCTATAAGATAACCCCTGCTGAGACTACCTGCTGTTAGAATTGTAAATGATACCCTTAAGCCCGCTTCACAATGTGGAAACTTTTGTTTACAGAAATTGTGGTGTCCAAGTTTTAAATTTCATGAGTGTACATAAATTAAATCAAACACAGCGGCAAGACAAATTAAAAAGTTATCGTACAGCATTATCCACCCGCAGGAAATCATAATTTAACATTAAAATGACCCGTTTAAGAATAAGAAACAAATCTTCTAGTTATATGCTTTATAAGGAAGCGGATTATGAGAAAAAGCATTTTTTTAACTTCCTTACTTCTACGCACCCAACCGTAATTACTTAAAAATTAATAACACGTTCAAAATGTGAAAATAACTCAAATCGTAAGACCTTTCGATCACACGAGCACCGTCACAAAACGCATCTATAGTACGGACATAAAGGTAGCCGAATATAATGAAAGATATCGGAGGTGAAAGTCGTTAATGTAAACCTTTATCGCAGCTGCTTTGTATCAACTGAGTAAGAGACGCCGAACAAGAAGTAAAGATTCCCAGTAGCAATCCAGAAAAAGTCAATAGTCATTCAGCCAGCATAAGTAGAAATTGTTCCACAAATTTTGGTTGTAGCGTTTTCAACCCAGTGGAACGTCTACAAAGGAAAGACGCTTAACTGATAACTCCGCCATCGTTACTTACGGATTTTGAAGAATTTTGAAATCGGAAGAATTCAATGGATTATCTGTTAGGTTAGTTTCATATATGGTAATTCATTAGCCTACGAAAATTAAACAATGATAAACAAATATTACCTATTGTAATAGTTCGTTAACCCGTGTTTAGGAAGAAAGATTTTTAAGAAATAGTCAACAAAAGCGATCTGCACGCCGCGTTAAAAAGAAAATGAAACTATTCGATGTTATTAAATGAGTTTCTTAACCCGCACGACGAGAAATGCTTGTTTACATCAATTAATTTTGAAAAGCAAAAATTATTTTGCCTACGTGACTAATAACCAAAGAAAATTACCGTCACCGATATTCAACGCATTCCCGCCTTGATGTAACTCTAGTTGTAGAAGGTAAAGTTGAATATGTTTCTATTGATGAAATTAAAAGAGTTTCTCTGGTTTTCTGAACCTGTACCTTGCAAACTTTTTCCTTTTACTCTAGGCCACCTACATTGCTTCTTAACCCACTCTTAAATTTTGGCTTATCAGTACGCTGGATAATAATTTTTGATTCTGATTATTTATTGTTTGATTCTTGTTGAGTTGTGACAGGTGAAATTGTTTAAACAATAATCTCGTCAGTTATTACTTTTAAAAAAAATAAATAATTTGATTTTGTCATTTTGGCCAAAAATTATACTTTTAAACTCCTTTTGGAGGATTTTTACTTCGTTACAATCACCAATTACTTCGTCAAGGCCGCTCACCATCTTAGATATGTGCAGTGCTGATAAGTTATTTAAACTTATATCTTTCAGTTTTAGGTTTTTCTTTTGCGTCATATTTAACGTTTTTAATTGCATATTATAGTTAATTTTTACCGAACTATCTAATAATATCATCAAAGGGTAGTACCACGGTTTAGCGCCGTCTGGATCTTTATCCTCTAACTAATCACTAAGGTCGTCAAAAGGGTACAATCCAGTACCGCAAGTCTTTAAGACTATATTACTTAATATACACTGCAGTAAAAAAGTTTTTTATTTAAACAAGAGATAAACGAATAAAATTTAGATTGAAAGTTTACATTTAAATAAAACGTAAAATTAAATTTAGTTTGTAATTAAGAGTTTTTTAAACAACCAATATATATTTTACAAACCATAATTAATTAAAATTAATTAAAGAATTTGATTTGTACATAACAGATTAATTTCTGTTTAATTAAAGAGACAAAGATAATAAGTAAGTTTTGTGTAGCAATAATTTGATGACCACTTGTAAGAATTATCAAAATTAGTTTCAGTGATAAAAATAACAAAAAATTTTAAATGCTGCAAGGTTAAAGAGTGCGATAAGACAATTTTAATATGGAAGTAGAAATGAGAAAAATCATTTAAAAACTAACATTCGAAGTGAGGAAAGTAAGAGTAATTCAAGTCCTAACGCGAAGAAAAGATTCGAGAATCAAAGAAGCAACCGCATTGAGTTTAAAATCCAACTCAAAACCGTCAACGGTTAAATAAAATAAAATATTCTATTTCTTCGACAATGATAATTAAAAAGTGTTACAAGAAGTAATTACTTAACCGGTACAACAAAATTAATTGATGCACCCAATTATTAGAAGACAATTAAGATTAACATGCAGGTGTTGAATTTAACATCGATACAAGGTCGGTTATAAGAACTTATTTCTTTTTGTTATATTTCAATTGAACTCTTTATGCATGCGTCGTATAATAAATAAAATCAATTTGTAAAAAAGTTTTGTAAAAGAAAACTTTGTATAAAATTAATTAAATTCTTTGTGTATAACTTTTATTTTGGGAACGGACTCATAGACCTGAGATTACAAATTAAATAAAGAAGATGTCTCATAGCAAAATTTAATTTTTTATATGCGAAGTTGGTAATCCACCGCAATACATATAGATATTTTATTTAAAATATTTGCTTTTGGGAATAATTTTCAATTAAGTACAAAATTTAATGAAATTTATAAATGGAAAAATCAACTAAAAATTTTGAATTATATGTATTTTTACATTATATTTGTGACCGTGACGACGCACAAAGTGCATGTAATTTTATTTTTTTTATTATTATTAGGTATTTAAATTTATTTAACGTTAAAAAAATAATCTGCATCAATCTCATTTTATAATTATTGTTTAGTTACTTTATGTATAAAAGATTTCTAAGGTTATTATAGTTTATTATTCTTCTACAATAAATTTTATTTTAAACAGAGTTGGATAACGCAATGCCGTGAGAAACGTAAGCACGTTATCCCGCCACAACTTCAAAACTATAATAGAGACGAAACAGATAATAACGCCTGCCTAAACAATGACTGGGTTTATTTCTTGTCATGTTTCAAATATTAATTTCTGTTCAGGACAATAACGGACAAACTATTTAATTGTATTCCGGCTAAATAAACCAAAGAGAAATATGCAAAAGGCATTAAGCATACGTGGCGAAGAACTATCATAGCGATATGTTGCCCAATATTGTACTTTTTAAAGAATGGAACATCTTCAAGATCACTCGGAAGAAAACCAGTTTTGATCCTAAACTAAACTGTAAGCAAAATCCTATTTTTAGAAGAAAGGTTTTCGTTGGTAAAAGAGGAATTGCAAATCAATTTTCCTAAAATACAAAAGGTAGCAGGAAGGAAATGGTACAGATTGTTTATGAAGGAGCATCAAAACTTATCTTGCAGAAAAGCCCACAACATGAATCCTGCTAGGGTTTAGAAGTTAAACGAACTTATTGTGGAAGATTATTTTATGCAACGGGATAATCTTTTTATAAAGACGGAATTAAAGAATAGTTCTGAAAAAATCTACAACATAGACTACAGTAGATGTCGCTTTATTTTGCGTCACTAACAGGGTGTTATCGCAAAAAAGGAGCATGAAAAGTTTATCTAGGTGTCTAAGAACACTCCGTAAACTTAACTGTCGTAACATGAAGGAACGTTTGGGGTCAAATGATTCCACCGATAATTTTGTTTAAAAGACAAAGAATGAAACCAACTTTTTTTGAGAGCAATGCATATGACCGCTAAGGGGAGTCTAACGACAAAAATTTTTATAAAATAGCAATACCATTTATCAAAATTCATGTCACCTTCGCCAGAAACTTTGATTTTTGATCGAGCTTTTTGCCATTTAGATATTTCCATTGTTGACAAGGTTAAACAATTAGGTGTCTGCTTGTTGTACTTACCTAATAACACAACGTATAAATTACAACCAATGTATAGGCTGTATTTAAATCCTTCAAACACTACTGAGACGAAGAAATTCTCCAGTATTGAAAAAACCATCCAAGAAGAAATTAAAAGAAAGAAAGATATATTCACCCTTGTTTGGGAACGATCAATCTCCATAGTCAGCATGTCTAGTGGTTTTTGATTACTGAGATCTACATCTACAATTCTGAGAACGCTTACCCATCCAGTTTTGCAACATTATATAACTATAACTCCTACCAAACGCCTACTTGGAAAATCCAAACAGCACAAAACATTCAAATAGCGACAGAGGAATCCAAACGTTATCGTGCAAAATTTGCAGTTTAGAGAAAGCAATTCTGAAGAAGAAAACCAATCGTTTTGATGAAGAATTCCTAAAAACAGAGTATTAAGAATCTGTATTCAAAGGTATTGATAACACGAAATACCGAAACATTAAAAAGAATCACAGTAAAAGAAAGTTTTAAATTATAAAGCACAAGAAGACACCAACGATCTCTTAAAAAAAGAAACTATATTGAGAAAAACTCTAAAAATAAGAACAGCCGGTTCTACATTAAAAGGAAGAAAAGCCAAGACCAACCAAGCCAATTCATTCACTTGGACACAAAATACCGATAAAACAAGTTGGTTTTGTAACCTATGTGAGTCTGAATTCACAGCTGATATGCATCAGAAGTATGTGTTTGTTTATATTGTGAACGTTAAATCAATCTGGAAAGCATGAAATAATGCCCATTAAGTTTTTTGAAACCTATAATTTTGCCATTTGTTTGTTTATTTTTACCTTCTTATTAATACAGTTGATAGATTTAAGTTGATATATTTTTACAAATATATTCATAATCTTTTTTGCAAAAAATATCCAGTTTTATTTTCATTTCAATGTTAGTCTAAACAATCAGAAGATAATCTACTGATTAAATATTGTGTTTATGATCTGTTATTAAAATCTGTTTTAAATAAAACCGACCCTGAAATACTCCCTTGTGGGTTACCGATTTTGGGCAAAGCAAATGCAAATCTAAAGTTTAAACTATTTTTACTCATGTTGTATAGCATTAATCAAACAACTTCCACATAGAATATCAAAAATTAAACAAGCTTTTACCGCAGAACTCCACATCGCCATCATAAGCGAAAACATAATTGCCTTTTAGAAAAAAATGGTTCAAACTAAAGCTGTGAACAATAGAATTTCCACCAATTTTTTTCCTCAACTTTTTTGTAAGATTGATATTGGTATAGATATTGTTACAACAATTATTGTCATGTGATTGTTATATCTCTGTAGTTACATATCGAATAAAAAAATAGTTTAAACAAAGTTTGTGTATAATTAAATTATAAACAATTTTTATTTGAAACAAAAATGTGTATAATGAATATTTTTCTAAATATTTTAAATATTCCAAATTCTGTGTAGCCCTTTTGGCTACATAGAATATGCGCAAAATATAATCAGATCTGAGGAATTATAAATAAGATCCATGTACGAAGTTTCATAAAAATCGGTAATTGTAATGTACTAACTCTTATTTGTCGGAAAAAATGATAAAAAGGGCTCTAAAATTTTTGGTTTGGAAACCGTCGCATAACTCCCCATCTTATTTCTTAAGATGGTGAGTAAAAAAAAGCTTATATCTGCACAATTAAATCAGTTAAGAGATAAGATCTAGAAGGGTAGCTCAACTTCATGATCGGAACGAATTTTGAATTTAATCGACCAATTGTCTTTGTTGAACATATGTTATCTTCTGGAAGTCAAAGAAAGTATGCTATTTTTAATATTGTTACCTATGTTTTGGAATAAGCTTTTTTTTTGTTCTATTTTGAAGAATAATTCTATTCCATAATCAACGTACAAAATTTAACTTTAAACGTCTTCTTTTAAATTTTGTTGCTATTTTTAATTTAGTCTTGGCATTTCCATAATTAAATTCTTAGCAGCTCATGTCAATAAAATACTTTTTGATTTGTAATTTTTCTCGCTGTTATCTTGGTATCGTAAGGTTAAGTTGTTGAAGTGTGTTAAGGTTTGTAAAATAAACCGTTGTAACGGCATATGTTGTAAAATGAAAAATTAATTGTAATGTAAATTGAATTTGTAAATACGAAAACGTGCCCGGTTTAGTTAACGTTTTTTAGCGGCCCCAAATTGTAAACCAATTTTACGTTTATAATTGATCTTTGTACAGACACAAAAACTTATCGTCTGTTAATGAATAAGTGTTGGTCAATTTATAGGGGCTTAGGTATTAAATTTGTAATTCGAGATATTATCAGTTGAACCAAAATTATACAACGACGCATATTGCGAACTTGTCAATTTACACAAAAATCTATAGAAAATTTGTGTTGTTGAATCCAATAACCAACGGAATAATAACCATTAATCCTACAAACGTCAAAAGTGTTAGTTTTTAATGTTATGTAAATTTAAATTTTTTTAAATTTATAACTCCACTTTGAAAACGAATAACTTCTCAAGGATCGAACTTAATGTAAAAGTAAGTTAGGCTTAATTGCTATATTTTAGGCTTCTCACATACTTCTGCTCTGTGTCGGTTTTTATGCCAAACATCCTGTATTTCTTTGTTTTAAGTTTTAAAAAAATTATGTATAATTTGACTAAAAAACTTTTTAAAGATATTTCAAATTAAAAGTTCAATTTATTTTTAATGGTAATACAGCGTGACGGTAATTTTTAATAGCGTATTTTTTTTTTAAATACTTTTCGGATTTTCTGTTGATTACAGTGCAACCAATCCTACTTGTAAGTGTCCTTAAAGCGCTCTTGTTGGGATTCCTAAGCGTGCGTAACTAGAGCCGTTATTTCCGTTCTAAAGGTTGCCGTACGCACATGCGTGTGGGACGAGCTCCTTTAAGTAATTAAAATGGTTTTTCTAATTAATCCGCTAAAATATTGTTAAAAGTTGTTAGGTATTTCCTCATGAGTGTACATAACATATTTTAGGAGATTCGTTTAATCCAGCAACGTTTGGTAAACACCAACTTCTCCCCGGAAGATTTGATATATGTGTCAATTACCGAATTATGTACGCTCTGTAAACGTCAACATCAACGTTGGTAATAAAATTAAAATTTGATTGGAGATTGTATGGACACTTGACCTGATGCTTTTTTCGTCACCTATACCTGGGTCACCTCTCTAGGTAAGGTGTCCGATATCACACAGATTACCAATACAATTTTATGTGGTGATCATACGTAATCGTTCTTTAAAAGCTGTCACCGATATAAGTCAGATCAGTTTAGTTTTAAGTATATGTCTTTATTCATTGTATGGTCAAAAATTGAAAATGGTGTAGGATGTGGAGTGATGGGACCAAGATTTAAAAGACACGTATCCCTTGATGATAATGCTACCATCTTCCAAACAAAAGTACATTCTATTCACATTACTAAGGACCGATGCGGACAAAGAATAAGCATCACGTCGGGTAACCAAACGGGATCTGCAAGGCAATAGCCCAAAATCAATAAGAGGTACACGAGTGGTACCAATCGCTAAATCAGCTGGCGGACAAAAATGAAGTTGAGATTGTCTAGATGCCAAAGCATAAAGGAATAACAGGCAAAGAAGAAACTGATCAGCAAGCCAAACTGGGCACAACTAAACGTTTTATAAGACTATCAAAATATAATATTTGTAGAAATTTGTAGTATGTAACATGCAGACTATGAACTTTTCAACAATGCAGAAAAGCTAACTAAATTCTTAACTCACAAAAATACACGTATTTTGCCTTGTTTGAGGCTCATTAGTGTAAGGTAACCAAAATCTACCAAAATCACCGTAATTGGCTACAGTATTTTAACGCATCGTGCGCCTCCTTATTAAGCTAGAGATAGTCGGTATCACCACCTCATACTACAAATTTCTACAAATACTACATTTTGATGAGTCCGAGTACATGGCAACTAACTGTCCATGAGGTGAACACACCGACTCTCTTTTATAGGACCTACGTACAAGTTTGACCGAAAGGACTTAACAGGTTTTTCAACTGTGCAAAAAAGGAATCAACAAAATTTCAAATACAATACTAGGTCTCAAACATTCACCCCTAATTTAAAAAGGAAGGAAGGTAATGAAGGAAAAGTGATCTAAAATCTTGTGAGTACATGAACAAAACACATCCAATGCAGATATCATCTGAGACATATATGACTAATCGGATGATCACACAAGTAGGTGATGTAGTAAAGAGGTGGAAATGTTGGAATCATTATCTTGAAGTGCCTGGTCTTGTGTCCAAAGTGAATAAATAGAAGATGTCCTCATCAAAGAGGAAAAATTAATACAACTACTGACCAGAAAACTGATCAAGTTAGTCAAGCATATAGATTGCTTCTGAGTTAAATAAGAAGGGGCACAATAAATCACTTCTGGTCCCAGTGCAAGAGGCGTTGAACATTCACCCCAATCTTAATATCGTTAATAATAATAATAATACACCGTAATCTGATTGTAGCTTTTTATAGGGTAAGTTTTCTTTAACGCGACACTTTATTTTCACTTTAATTAATTTTAGTTGCTCTTGTTTATTATTCCAGATAAGGTTTTATGGACCGATGAAAGCAGGATTATAAACAACGGCATGTTTAACAGGCACAATTGCCATGTTTGGGAAACTGAAAACCCTCACGCTGTTAGACAAAACCGTTTTCAAGTTAGATTTGGTTTAACGTGTGGTGTGGCATTTTAAATACCAGAATTATTGGACCTATACTTTTTGACGATACATTAAACAATGCAAGGTATTTGAATTTATTACAAACAAATCTGGAAAATAGAATTAATGACTTACCGTTGATCGAATCTGTAGGTATTTGGTTTCAACAAGACGGCGCTCCACCGCAAAATTCTAACATAGTCACCGAATATCTTAACAATCGATTTTCTAATTTGTGGATTGGTAATCGTGGTTATGTCTTATGGCCAGCAAGATTTCCGGACCTAACTCCGTTAGACTTTTTTCTTTGCAGTTATGTTAAAAATGAAGTTTAAACTGAAACATATGAAAATGTTGCAGACCTTCGTGAAGCAGTTCTTACATCATTTCTCAGTATTTCACGTCGTAAAGTTACGCAATGCCGTTATGTCAACAGTGCGGATATGACGGCTATGATTAAATAATAATGGTCAATTATTTGAGAATTTTTTGTAAATAGTTGGTGATTAATTTAATTAGTTCTTAATTTTTGTAGTTTATCAAACATTTTGTTATTAACAACGATGTATTTGTTTTTCATAGCCAACTTATTAATTGAAATTAAATTAAAAACGTTTTATAGTTTTTTAGTTTCATAAGAAAAACGTAATTTAATAGTTATAACTCAAAAACGAAAAGCGAAAAACAAAATCTAAAAAAATATTTAAATTCTACGCAAAAAAGTGCCCTAAGAAAGTGCCAATAATAATAATGTTTTGATTAAGACAATTAGTTATGTGGAAAAAAAGAAATTGGCGTTTTTTCGTATTTTCGTTGAAACTCTTGAACTAGATAGAATTTTGTAAATTTAATAACAGCTATAAACTTCTCTAATACCGAAGAATAATTCGTCTAATTTAACCAAATCTGTATCTTTTATAATAAGCGAGATCCCTATGCATATAATGCTATCTGAGACACCCTGTATATTAAAAATGTTGACCCATGTAAATCAAATGCAAAACAAATTTCTAATTTTGGCCTTGCTCTTTACTTTTATACTCTTGTTTGCGTTCAATAATTCTAACTATTGACTTTTCTTTACCCATTTGTTTTAACCTTAACTTAATATTACTTACTAATTAATAGAATTTTATCTAATGTCAACAATATTTTTATAGAGATGAGACCGGAATGCAAATATTGGATCCATTTTTTACCAGAATCTTAACTTAAGTGATTCCAAATGCATCCAACTACTAATTATACAGTCAAAAGTTCCAAACTAATACCAGCAAAACCGTCGAAAACAAAAACTGATTAATTGTTTTTAGAAAAAATCTATTAATCGAAAAATTCGATTAACCGGTTGCTTCTCAAAATTTGTTTATTAAAATCGACTTTTTAAATCGGTTATTATAATCGATTTTTATAATTGATTTGAAAAATTGGTTTTTAAAATCGATTTTAAAATCGGTTTACTTCTCGAAAACCACAATTTATCAGTACTCTAACAGTTTAAAATACTTAAAGATAAGAATCTTTAAAAAAAATAAATAAATAAATGCAATGATTATACTTTGCAATTTTCGCAATTTTCATGTAGATGGGTGAAAATGTTTAAAGCTATTTTCATCTATTTTACGAATTAAGGAAAATGTAATTAATCATTTGGTAAAATTATTACTAATATACATTTTATTAAATTATGAACATTGAAAATGGATTCTAAGTGAAATTGCGGTGATTTTCCATGCGAAATGTTTAAAATGAATAATAATTACGATTTAAACTTCACTTTCAGAAAATAAAGAAATACTACTCTTAATCTATTGATTATGACGTTGTTTTGTATTGTAATTGTCTAAAAACAAAAAAAAAGAACAAATCAACTAACTCGGCGTTAAAGATAGGCAACGTGGATTATTGAGGTGCTAAAATTTGAAAGCGCTATGCGCCAATATTAACATAAACACATTAAATTAATCTTTTTTATATTTGTCATTCTTAATCCGTAAAGAAGAGTTAAACTGAGGAAAAACTAGTAAGAACGTGGTTTATAAATTTTCTCGTTATATATTTTACTTTCTAAAAATACTTCCTTTTACAGTTTTTTACGTTTGCGAAAAAACCGACCATGTACAAAGCAGGTACCCGTATAAAGCAATGACAGTTTTATGCTGATAAATGTTTTTTGAAAAATATTCAAATATATAGTTTACAATAAGAGGATTAAAATAATTTAATTTTTATTAATGCAACACGTAAAATTTGTCAATGTTTGGTTTATAGTATATTTTAACACTTTTTCTATTGTTTCCTGTAGTGATCGATAATAAATAAAATATTATTGTTTTATTCATATTGTTCGATAAATTTATCAATCTAGTTTCACTTAAAAACATTATATGAAGCTATAGAAGAAGACTTTTTTTAGACATTGATGTTAGACCCCGCAGGCATTCTTGGTGGTTTTTATTCCAATTTAAAAAAATCATTTAATATTTGTAACAACATTTAAATTTGCCATTCCAATTGATAAAAACATTATTTTAAAAACTGATTTAAAATTCGACTCAAAAAGACGATTTGCAAAATCGACTTTATTAAAATCGCCTTTAATAAGTGATTTCAAAAATCGACTTAAAAATCAATGTGAAATGGATTTTACAAATCTATTTTGACTATAGAAATCGATCAACCGATTAATCAATTTTCGATTTTTCCGAAAAAATCGATTTTTGTTGCCACCATTATTCAAAACCACTACGGTTTCATTGTAAATGCATAAAAACTGACTGTACACACTGCAAAGGCCCCGCATCCGTAGTGCACACGCCTTAAGCAACGTTTAGTGGGGGTTGTTAACCGCACATTTTGCACCACAAAATTTTTAACTTCGAGTAGCAGTTGCAGCCTATATTTATACTTTTCTGCTTGTAACTGTAGGGAATATGTAATCTGATGTGTAAATGTTGTAAATAACTTTGAATGAATAAATGCAATAAAATAACCTGAATCGTATTATTTTCTTTAAACTTGTGGTAGTTACATCATAGCAATATATATTTGAGATATGGCACTCAATGTACTTGTTGCTTTTTTCATAATTTTTCAAACATTGCCAAGGTTTGCTGGTGTTGTTTGTATATACAGGGTGAGTTTTTAGTGCGTATTTGCTCTATAGCGCCTTAGCTACTTTTTAAAAATATCTGTGATAATACAGAGTGTTACATATTTCCTGTACAGCAACTAACTTTCTTATTTTAAATAGAACACCCTATATATTTTTTGAAATTCGGAAAGAGCACAAAAATTTAATTCAAAAACATGTATCGCACCCTATGCTAAACCCTAAGGTATCGGAGCTATTTAACATAACAAGAAAAAAAAATCAGTTGGAAAGATCTGGATGGAGCCTTATAACATTTTCCATATGTTATATCAAAATTTAATTTTTGACATACCGTAAGTACATAGAATTGTCTAACTTTTGCAATTAAAACAGATTGGAAAATAATATACTAAGTGTTATATTTTCCAGGTCACATTTAGCTAACTTTAAACTTCGAAAACATTTTTTTTTCAAATAGAACACCCTGTATTTTTTTTGACCAATTATGTAAAATTAAATTACCTTTCTTCTGGTATACTTAAAAAATTAAAAACTGCTTTTGATTGAAAATAAACTATAAATAACGCGAACACATTTTCAATAATAACTTTAATAACATACATAATAATAACAATAAAAATATTTATTAAAAATCAATTTTTCAGTAGTGATCTACATTCCGCCCATTATTTGCTATGCATAACTCAATTCTTTGTCTAAATGACAGCTGAACATATCCCAACATTTCTAGTGTAATTGTACAAAAAGCATTTCGTATTTTGTTTTTCAGATCTTCTACATTTTCTGAAATTTCTTGATAAACAAGATTTTTAATATGTCCCCAAAGAAAGAAATCTAAGCAACTTAGATCGGGAGATCTTGGGGCCAACTGACTGGAATCCAATCCATTTATTGGGAAATAAGTTATTCAAAAATTGGCGAACATTTCGATTGTAATGTGGCGGAGCCCCATCTTGCATAAACCAAATGCTCCTGATTACATCCAATGGCACGTTTTCAAGTAAATCAAAAGATTATTTTGCAAAAAATTTAAATATCTTTCTCCATTTAGATTTCCTTCGAAGAAATAAGGACCAATTATGTATTGACCAATAATACCTGCCCACACATTAACAGAAAAACGATGCTGTCTGTCTATCGAGATTCTAAAATGAGGGTTTTCGTTATCGTAATGGTGATAATTTTGCGATTTGATTTACATGTGTTAGAGAAAGTGCACTCATCAGTAAATAACACATAACTGGAAAATAATCGATCTTCGTGTTTTTTTGTCAGCACCCAGTTACAAAAATTTATACGGTTTCGATAATCCTGTTCAGTAATATTTTGTTCATATTCAGGATGATAGTCATGGAACTTATGTTTACGTAATGTTTTAACTACCGAAGTCTGAGAAATATCCAAGACAACACTAACTTGTCTAGTACTAATCTCAGGATTTTCAACTACTGCAGTAACTATATCAAATTGCATAGCTTCATCCTTAATTTTTCCTTGCCGTGAGTTCTTCTTATAATTAGCATTAGCTGTAAGTTCAAAACGTTCCTTAAGTCTTTCAAAGCATTTAACTTGACGTTTTATTCGCTCAGGATATCGCGTTCCATATAATTTAGACGCCAATAAACAATTTCTATTACATTCTCCTAATAAATAAGTCATGTCAACTAATTCTTGAGTAGAGCAATTCATATTAATGTTTCATTAAGAACAACACAGTTGTAATCAAGTAATTAAACGAGACTGTCAAAACCACTGAGAAACTGACAGTTTTGTTTGTTGTCAAGGCCTTCTAGATTCTACTCGTGTGTTATTCAAGATCTATGAAGTATCAATCTAAAACATAATAATGCTTTTTTTTGTTAAAAATAATTAAGAAAAATAAATATTTTCGAATTTTGTTATTAATTATTCAACAAGGCTAATTTTATGTGCAATTTTTAAGCAAAATCCTTATAAATCTGTCACCTTGAAAGAAAATTGCAAATATCTCAAAAGCTGCTAAGTTTAATCCCTGCAATGGTTATACCAGAAGAAAGATAATTTAATTTTACATAATTGGGCATAAAAATTACAGGGTGTTCTATTTGAAATAAAAATGTTTTCGGAGTTTAAAGTTAGCTAAATGTGACCTGGAAAATGTAACACTTAGTATATTATTTTCCAATCTGTTTTAATTGCAAAAGTTAGACAATTCTATGTACTTACGGTATGCCAAAAATTAAATTTTGATATAACATATGGAAAATGTTATAAGGCTCCATCCAGATCTTTCCAACTGAAATTTTTTCTTGTTATGTTAAATACCTCCGATACCTTAGGGTTTAGCATAGGGTGCGATACATGTTTTTGAATTAAATTTTTGTGCTCTTTCCAAATTTCAAAAAATATATAGGGTGTTCTATTTAAAATAAGAAAGTTAGTTGCTGTACAGGAAATATGTAACACTCTGTATTATCACAGATATTTTAAAAAATACCAAAAAGGTTACCAACAACTTGAGATAGCACACAATTTTTTCTAATAAGTAGCTAAGGCGCTATAGAGCAAATACGCACTAAAAACTCACCCTGTATACCGTTACTTTTTCTACGAGACACCGACCCATTCTAACGAAAAAAAAATATTTTAATGGTGATGAAAACTATATTTTACTATAATTCACTATGGCACCCTTTATTTCCAAAATAAGAATATATCTTAAGAAATATTTAAGGTAGACAAGTGTTAAAAAAATATTATTATAATGTTACTACAGAGATTAGAGAAGTTATCAAAATTTAATCTATAATTATTGTTTAACTAAAACAAAGGTCAATATAAATGTTAGTATTCGCAAATTACATATTATACACATTTTATGCATTTGAATAGTTGCAAGCTACATGCGAATTTTTATTGGATTCGGACATTTTAAAGCAATTTCTGAATTTTATTAAAAAAATTATTTTAGCAAGTCTGCAAATAGAATAAGAAAAGAGGAGCTACTGAAAGAGATACAAAGTAGGTTACATCAAAATCTTACTGACTCCTTAGGAAACTCCTACTGAAAATGAATTTATTATATGAAACATATTTCACGTAGTACTATGAGCTTATATATTTATCTTTATAAATTGCTATATCAAAAAAGACTTTGCTAAAAAGACTTTAATAATGTAGCTTATTTGTAGTTCTCCATTGCCGAACTGGTTTCTGTACATAATAATAATGTTTGCATCAATAAACAACAAAGTTAAACACGAATACGATTTCCTTATGTTTATATTTAAATTTATCTAGTTAATAAATATTTGGACAAGTATTACGTTAAAGATTAAAGTTTACCACATTATATTACAACGTACCTAGTATTTTAAAATATGAGGTAGTACACGAAGTAGTAACAACATAAAAATATTTTTATAATTATTTTGTTGAGTACGTAGATATTTTCAGATTATGTGTAACTAGCTAAACGTAAAACTTTTTAGTAAAAAGCACAATAAAACTTAACAAAGATGATACTAAAATCTGGTTTATTTGACGCCGCACAGATTAGAACTTTTAGTGCGATCGTATAAAGTTCTATAAGCGTGTTGCTTATCAGAAAGTTTTAGCTTAAATGGCTAACTTTAATCGGCATCCTATTTTCCAAAACTAATAACTCTCTCTTCTCACTATAATTTACAATCAAAAATTTATAAAAACACTCCTAACATTTACTAAGTACCGACATACAAACAAAAACACCAAAAATATTTACCCCACAAAAAATCCCCCTCCCCCATCAAACATCAAAAATATAAAGATAAGTAATATTTTTCATTTTTTATAATTAATTATAATTACTTTTAATTATTTTTCCTTTACCTAAAAATAATTTTTTTTTTTTTTTTTTATTATTTTTTTTATTATTTTTTTTTTTTTTTAATTTAAATTTTTCAATTTTATTTTTTTTTTTTTTTTTTATAACAACTAAACTACCACCAACCCCACCAAAAAACCCAAAAAACAATGTTAAAAAAAAAAAAAAAAAAAAAACAAAAAAAAAAAAAACCAAAAAAAAAAAAAAATTATTAAACAAAAAAAAAAAAAAATTAAAAAATAAAAAAAAAAAAAAAAAAAAAGGTAAGGTTTTACATTAAGGCTCCTTAGGACAGATACTGAAACCAGAGAACATTTTAGTAAATTTTCATATTTAAAATAACATATTACAGAAGCAGTTATTAATTCTAAAAATGTTCGTTTCTGAAATTGAAATATGAATGCATTTCAAAGGTCGGAACAACGAGAAATTGAGTATTTATTTAATATGTAATGAGATAATTAACAAAATCTTTTTTAATTGAACCCTGTAGTGTGGATACGAATCGAAATTTGCAATATTTCTCTCTGTAACGCTCTTCTATATATAAATAGTAAACACATCAAGCATCGAGAACTTTTTTAAATTATTATTTAAAGGTACAATTTATTATTCTGACGTCTAAAATGATAATGTTATTTTCAGTTTAAACGTATACAAAATATAAAAATAGGCAACCCAAAATACAAAAATAACAGGATTACCGGATTAGCAACGATTATTACCTGTCCTATTGTACTATGCAGTATTCTTTGCCACAACATTGGTTGTAAAGTAAATAACAAAAAGTAAAGATGTTTACTTGTTAAGTAGGCGTAAATAATAAGGCAATCTGCTAATATATGATTTTAACTTTTGTTACAACTTATTATTTTTTAATGTATCTTTACACAGTTACGATTCTTTGTATTTCCGGAACCCAAATGTTATTTTTGAAGCGTCAGTTTTTCTCTCCGGGATTAAATAACAACTAAATTTCGAGAAGAGAGGGAATGGAATTTAAAATGAAAAACGTTCCAGAAATATATTTTATTGCAAAAAATTAAGAATATCAATTGATAATAAGTCTTCTTCCAATTAATTTATAAAAATTAAAACGTATTCGTTCCTGTTGAAGCTACTAATGGTTTACTTAAAATTGATGATTTGGTCATTAGTCTGAAATATTTAAATAACACTTAAAATATAACTAAAAATTAATTAGCGAGGTATATGTCGCGTAATTTTTGTTGGCGGGATCTTCTTGAATCAATTAGTTCCGGAAGCATTGCGCGCATGTAAAATTCGTTGAGTTTTGCTTCCATTTTTTCTTTCCAAAAAACATCATCTCTAGGATAATATAAAAAATATTAGAATGATATTATAATTCCAATAACTGTATTTCCTAAAAACTCACCTTTTGATTTCTTCAACGTGAAATCCGCCTTTAGTAAATACAATAAAATAACATAATTGCCTCTCAGATATATGTAATGCCCCTTGGATCTGAAAATAATAATTATGGTTTCGTTTTAAAGTGATTTTGTTTGTGTTTGTGTCTACTAAACAATAATCAATCTTTTTTTGTAAAATTGCGTCTAGCCTAGCGGAGAAAGATCTCCACTTTTATAGGAAGATTTGATTTCTATTATGGAGTCATCATCGACTAATCCATCTGGAGAACAAGCTATAAATGGAAACAGTTTATCAATAATTAAACCACTCATGTGCACTTTTTTGGAGTATTGTTGTTCAAACACTGATATTGCTGTTTTCTCGTTTTGAAGTCCAAATGTTGTTGCAGCATTTCCCGCAAATGTATTATATAATAAATTGGAAACGGTGTTAGCTGTTGATGTTGTTTTTCGCAATTTACATATTTTTCCAAAGTTTGATGCCGTTAATCTTTTTCTTCTTTCAATGTGCCATACTTCGGAATTTGATTGCAACAAGGATTCATTAAAAATTTTTGATCTGTTGCACTCGCCTAAACTTTTAATAAATTCTGCAGATTTTTGCGAATATATTGCTATATTCATGTCATCTTCTAAGGTTAAACCGTAATCATCGTCAGCTGTACAAATCTTTTGTTTCTTAAAATATTTCTCTGAAATGCTTCCATTAAATTTATGATTTTCTGATTAAAGTTTATTTACTTTTCTTTGTTATGGTCTTGCTGTTCTTCTGCCGCCTATTAGAAAGTATTTTGGTAAAGTGGCTCGGTCCTTGCTGAAGTAAGAACTTTTGAATTTCGGTCAAAAAGTTTCCTCCACTATTAAAAGATATACTTGCAGCTTTACACCTGTATTCATAGGAATTTTTTAAAGAAAAATTTATCCTCTTTCCACCCACAAATTTTGCTACAATCGAATTGTATGTTTCTGCGCAATTTGTGTCGACGTTGTGAACTAAACTATACACGTTATTTGCCAGACGTTGGTTTATGTTTGTAATTGTGGCAAACAGTCCATTAGAGCGCAGTTCTGGGACTAAATTTTCCTACAAATATAAATTAAACATATAAAAATTGATTCCAAATCGCAAAGCTATAATCACTGACTTCATCAGGTTTATTACAAAAGTAATCTTCGCAATTGGAGTGTTCTCCAAATATATGGCTCGGCCCGTTAATTATATCCTTTTGAAGTAAATTGGCTTTTACATGGAAAGGATTTTGCTCTTGCGTTAAATCTTTAGTTCTGTACTCTATTGCTTTTACTACAGCATTTCTAAGACGACCTAGAGTATGTTAGTAACCCTTTTTCTCAGCAAAATAGGGTATGAGGTGTCTTTGCCAATCTCGCATATCTTATTTATATAATTCCGAAGAAGGTGGTTTCGGCATTCAATTTTTTTTACTACAAATGTTGGTCCGTAGGGAGCAGTTTCGAGAATTTTTTATGTACGCTGCTATCACCGTCACCTATTAGTCGACCATAAATCAAATTATACTTTGATAAAGATTCTTGAAATCCTTCAGAAATAATTGCTGCTTCCATTGCTGTTGATGCTTTCTCCCAGTTTTTAAAACATTTATGTTCTTCAGAAAGCTTAGGTCTTTCACAACAAAAGCAATACTTGTTTTTAACATTTAAATATAATATTTTTTGTTCTTGCTCCGATTATACATCCCTGAAAATGTGTTGGATTAATGTTTTATTTTCGTTTTAAAGTTCAACTTACAACGCCAGATAGAGCATTATAGTTGGTGCGATAGGAACGCTTACTCCAAGCTCCATCAACTATTACAGAAATAACGGGTACGCCAGATTCATTCACGTCTCCACATTCTTTGGCCAATTCAGCTTCCTCTTTAGCAGCATCATTCATCAAGCAGTCATTTTGATGGTCAATAGCTTGGCATAGAATTTGCTGAGATTTAGTGTATGTTTTATTTGTCATGCAAGGGATGTCAATTGCTGCAAGTAATTCTACCAATTGTGAATGTCCTATGCCAATAGCAACGGTCCCGGCTACTGTTAACACATTTATCGTACCCTGTTGCGAAGAGTGATTGGACTTTTCGGATTTGACAAGTTCAATTTTATTGCAAACTGAGCATTTGAACGTAAATATGCTACGAAGTCCTTCAATTTTCTCCGAAATAAATTCCATATTTGAAAACGTGCAACCAAATCCTAAAAATGAAAGATAATGAATATGTAATGTTGTTTTCCTGCTAATGTAACTATACCGTCATGTTTAATTTGTTTGATTTGATTAAAGAAATAAGACACGTCAATAATTCGTCTTCCAGTGATTGCAGGTTTTAAGTCAAATGTTTGGTGACCTGCTTCAACTTCATAGCATGGGTTATCGTTCGAACTCTCGTCAACAGAATTATTTACATACACATTTGAACAGCTGCTCTGGTTCTCTGCTTCATATGAAATAGATTCAGCTTCTTCGCCAACAAAATCTGAATGATTGACATCACATGCACTTTCCACAGGACATGTGTCGGTTATTGTTATTACATTAGTTTCTGTTTCTGTGTCTGAATGAGACACTTCTTCAACGTTATCTGCCTTATATGTTACACATACTTTTCTGAAATTTTACAACATACGTACGCAAAAAGATTACGAATAATTAAACAAAACTCAAAGACAGATACCTACCTACTTCTAATTCTTTTCATTAACAGTTTTTACTCTTTCGGTGATGTGATAATCGTAACTTAGATTTACCCATTAAAAGACACAAACGTAAAATGTTGCGCGAATTTACGACACAACTGAATATATTTAGTACGTTTTAAAACAATAATCGCTTATAAACTGTGTCCTGTTTTACAATGTAGCTATTTCAGTAAAATAAGAAAACAAGATGCATTGTATTCTTTAAGCGGATTAAGTTAGTTGGTATGAATAGACAAAAAGGGTGTATTTAGGTAAATTCTCTTTTCTTAGCAGGTACCTAAAGCATATGCAAACCGTATCGTTGGTTGACTATGTAATTTTTTCATCAGGCGCAATTCTGAAATATGTTAGCTCTCCTAAGGCGCCTTAATGAACCTGCTATAGTATATCTTACTATTACTTTACTATAATAAAATGAAAAACCATTTTTTCTTGTGAAGGAAATTCGCCTAGGAAGAATAACAAGAGATCAATTTCTCAAACAAAAAAGACGGAATTCATCTCAAATAGTGAATAATATTTTTATAATCAACCGGCCAACTTCACGCTGTTTTTGATGCAGTTTTTGGCCCATAATGTGCCTCTGTATGGACTAATCTTATTTTGCAACTTTATGGACGGCTGTCAATGCCAAACGTGGATGGCAGAATAAATGCCTAGATTTTAACAGTTTATAAATACAAGTTAAGACGACTAGATATACGTCGGTATGACAAATCCTTTCTGCAGAACATGTTTGTTTGAGTAAAATCATACTGTTGACGATAAAATCTTGTCCATAACCTCGTTTATGGTCTCGACGCAGTTATGTCTTTACTCCTTCCATGAATGTCAATAATTATGTGGCTTGTCCATAAAAAAGTTGATTATGGAGTTGTTTCATAAGTACCTATTTTCTACAAACTGAGAATAAAATAAAAAAAACAGAAATAATAAAACAAAATAATTAGCTTTTAAATACGTTGAGACATTTTACTGTTTGAGATTAATATAAGTAAAAATGATAGTTAGTCAATAGTTCTGTGGCGTTTAAGGTGTATTACTCTAGACGCCGGGTTGAATCAGGGAAAGAATTCACATTCGGATCGGTTTAGCAGCGTTTATTATTAGACATAGCGTGATCGAGCTATACTAATTATAATTATGAATAGAAACGTTGTAGGTCAGCACATAGTAATTGGCGTACTATGTGCGATGCAATATCACCTGACATCGTGGTATTATGTATCGCGCTGAAGACGGCGGCCCAGAATGAATTGAACCCATAGATTCGAACTTTGGCCGGTTTTCACCTGGTGCTGGTGCGGTGACTACAAGGCTGGTTCTTGACTTGTTGGCTTCTCGGCTGCCCTCATTATTCGGTTGTAACTGCACTGGTCTGAACTGAGCTCGTACTTTGAACGTAGGTTATAACTGTACTGAACTGAATTCTGTTGTTGTACCCACTTTGTTTTATACATGCGAAGTAGGTTAGTGTGCTTAGTAACATAGGCCGTGAAGAAATGTTGACCGCACTTGCTTACTTGCACTTGTATGTTTTGATTTCCGTGTATCCCACGTAATACGTGGATGTAAAGTTTGTGTTGATTAGAATGGAGTTGCGATGTCAACTCCACAGTTACATTGATTTAAAAGTTACCATAGATGAAAATAAAACATTCATTATAATGACTTACTTGTATTTGTATAAGTAGGAAATAGAATCTTACAACTTAAGATCGAATATTAGAACAGATTGAAAGAAAAGTTTATTTTTCAAAATACTTTCTGGTATTTTTTGATCAAATGTCGTATACTATTTTTTCAGCCACGAATTTGCTTAAGAATTTTTCTAAAATTAATTGAAAACCACTGAAAAAATGAAGTTAAAGTCCATTAGTTTGACTTACCCTGATGACGTCATATGTATGCATTAAATCACGAAATGACTGTCGTTGGTGATTTAAACCATAAATATCGGCATTGATACCAACCTTTCGTTATTTACTTATTTGTTATTTGAGGTTACGTACGCGCGTCTGTTTTTTGTTTTTTATTTACAAACGACATTGATATGGTGCAATTTGACATTTACGTTAAGTTAGTATCAAAACTGTTGTATGTTATGTATTCTTGTTAGGTAATTGGTTTCATAACAGACATACAAAACGACACTTGAAATAATACGTTTGATAATAATAATATACACGTTGTATTCAATATATAAAAATGGGTAGCCATACACAAGTGTGTGTTTGATCTATCAATCCATTGGGACAAATAAAAAAAATGAACTGTACTTAGCTATTCTTTGTTTTTTTCTCTACAGTAACTCCATAATAAACAAGTAATTGTTTTTATCACAAAAGTCAATGAATTTTTTCTTTTGAGTTTGTCTTTCTATAGTTAATCTTAAGAAGAATAAGGACGTACAGTGACAACTGTGAAAGAAGCGATAGTGAAACAAAAGAAACATTAAGAAGCGATCGATGCTCTAATACCAGCACAATCCAGAGAACAAGATGAGCAAACGTAAGAACACTTTATGAAGTGGATCAATGGAAGAAATGCAGATATTGGCTAGAAGTATTACTAGCTTACTTTGAGTGGCTCTAATATTTATGGTCAACTTGAACAACAATATTAATATTTTTTCATTAACCAAATTAATGGTTTTCCTGAAACAGAAAAACATTGGATATCGTCCCAAAAAATTTAGAGTGTTCAGCAAAGAAGATCTAGTGAAATTCCTAAATAAAACTCCAGACGAAGTTTATTTACTAATGAAAGTAAACAATAAATTTTTGCCAACACCAACATCTAATTACATATCTATATTTCTTAGGTGGTAATGATGTTGGGAATAGCAACGGCCTTTGCCGCAAAAAAATAATAAAGCTAACAACTAAGGACATCTACGATACAGGTTCTGTTTTAGCATATACATAATGCTAACTAACAAACTTATTTTCTTACACTTATTCGGAAATATTTCAATTTAAGACCGAACACTGCTTCATTATGATTTTTCTTAGGATTTTGTCAAGGAAAATACTTAAATCAGGTCGTAGGTATAGGACCTATCGGAAAAATACCATCAAAAATTTGGAAACTCGACAGAGCACAATTCTTTATTGGACACGTATTCAGAAAATCCTCAGTTACATTATTAGCTGACAAAGAGGCAGATATACTTAATATTAAAAAACATGGTTGGTAAAAATCCACAACGGTAGCAGAAAGTTATCTAGCTGGAGGTTAATAATTTAAAAAGGTAATCGCATATGGTTACCAATTTTTATACAACGATCAAGCAGAAGTAACCACCATTCTGATTCCTTGTGTGACTGTTAACTCAATATAATCAAAGCCCATTTCTATTCATAAAACTGTTGTTACAATTTAATCGGGTAGCAGTAAATATGTTATACAATCTCTTCCAATTAGTTTCAATTCTTTTATTAAATGTAATTTACATATCATTATTAATAAATAATTAAAACTGTGGATACAATCGGTATGATTTTGAATCTTTCTAGACCTGTTTTGATTTAGAATGAGTGCAGTCGCGAACAGTTCTATAATGAGCACTGTAAATTTTTTTTTTATTTATTTATTCGTATAGTATATTATTTTTCATTATTAAATTGTAATGAAAGTGTTATGTATGGTGCTCCAAAACGTTAGTATCAGTTTGTAGTACAGTGTGGAGGTGAAACCGTGTGCAATTGCTTCAAAGTTTAGAAAAACCAGTAAAACCTAAACATGCCAACCTTTACCCACCTGAGAATTCATATGTAATAATATTGATTAAATGCATAAATATTTTAGAAATGTAACATGTAACATTACTGCAATATAGGAAGAAAAGGGATGCCGTTAATAATACTGTACATAACTCTGTGAGTTTGGGTTAAAAAGCATCCAATAGAGCATTCATTGATGATGAAGAAACTGTGTTGTCAAATACTTAATTCGTTGTACCGATATATCTTTTGGTTTCAATACAAAGGAAGTGAGGGAGTTAGCATATAAATTATCAGAAAAATATTATTTAAAGAGACCAAGTTTTTAGGAGAATAAGAAAACAGTATTGGTTTTATGTTTCCGTGAGTAGTCATCCTAATCTTTTTGTCCGAGCAGCCTAAGTTACTAAGTTATCTAGAGATATCAGTTTTAATAGAACAAACGTAGATAAATTTTACAAAAACCTACATACTGAAATAGATCGATTTTTATTAGAGCCCAAATATTTACAACGTCAATGAAATTGTGCTATGTTGATTTCGGCACCTTGTACAAAAATTGCCGATATTTACAGTTTCTAATATTTAGCTTTTTCTTGACGCCAATAGGTGGCACACAAGCTTACTTTGACCAATTGATTTAAATTCTTTTAATTTTCCGTCAAAATAAATACATTGTTTGAACATTTCCGTTGCTACTCTAATGGTGGACGCTTGGCTTGCGTGTCCCTCCGTCATTTGACTACATTGAGGTAATTAATTCCATCGTTTTCTTAGACATTTGTAATTAACGGGTATTTATTTTAAGTTGTCGTAATTCTAGGCAATCTTTTCCGTTACTATGAAGACGGGTTGTCGGACATTCTTTTCTTATTCTACGCGTACACCGTAGGTGTAAAATCTTGCATCCCTGATACAACGTTGTGACCGACCGTTTTCTTTTTCGTTTATTTTAGATTAAAGTGCGGATTTTGAGTACACCAATTAAAGCACCGGTTTCTAAGCACGAATATAAGCACGGATATTATCATTACCCAAATAATGGGTTATTATCATTCTACGCACGCATGCTAAGGCATACCAGCTAAGTACTAGGGTTCTCTGGTTGTACCAACTTCTTAACGGCCGATGTTGGATGTCTTTTCTTTTCCGCTTACAAAAACCAAGCAAACGAGCAAAGATAAAGGTCAGAATATGAAGCTACCTGTAAGATTATTTCAAATTGCTTCCAAAAATATTTAGGTACTGTGATCTAATTTCAACCTTTGTGCTCCGTCGCAATTTCTTGATTCTAAAATACGCTAAGCAATCTATACGTGTTGGATAATGTATTTGTATGAGCGACCGTTGCACCGGTCTTTAAATTGCATTTCGGGTGTGTCGGACAGTGTCGCGCGTCCAAAGGTATTGTTAAATTCGATTGCGGAATTGTTATTATTATCTATACGTGCGGGGAGTTGTGAACTCGCTTAATATCTTGTTATGACTTCTACTAGATTTGTATGTGTTTTGTAAAACAAAGAAAAAGAAACGTTGTAGTCACAATAAAAATATTTTTGCCGTATCGAGTTGTTTCGTTATTTTAAGTAGTGTTGCACCGATTAGACATTATCAGTTTTACAGATTATAGCTGATAGCTTCATCTTCGTTAATACTTAATCAGTTGGTGCCCCGTCTTCTTCTTGTACCTCGGTGGACCTAATTAAAGGAATTCTCTCCTTATTTCTTTTTTCTTGTACTGCAGCAATTGCACGTTACAACTGGGTTCACAACTGTGCAAAACTTAACAAAAGATGATGGCTAGGCGTGCATGTCATCAAGTTGAATTGCTTACATCAGGAAAACGTAGCACATTAGTTACTGTAGCTTTTGCAGTCAATGCTTTAGACAACGTTATTCCTCCTCTAATTGTTTTTCCCAGACAGAGAATCCCTTCGGATGGATGCAGAATAAAGATTTTTTAGTTTTCTTAAATCGTTTCCAAATTTCTGTAAGAAAAATGAAATTGTTTTGTTATTTTCAAGATTTGGATCGATTCGTTTATAGGCCTTTGAAGGAAACCATAAAAGTGAGCTTAAACGAAGGTTTGAGAAAATACCATCGAGGTAATTTTCCATGAACAAAACAGAAATCGGCATTTAAGATACCAGATAACATTGTGTTATAAAAAACAATTTTATAATTTTACAAA